>JACEFZ010019465.1:0-85980 GCA_014155875.1 Cepaea nemoralis
GGGTAGATGTATTACCGCCATCCTGTCACGAAGCATTTCAGTAAAGAGAAAAGTATATTCCAAAGAGTGGGAGTTAGTACACACCTTGTTAAACTCCCTCTTGATTCAAACTCTTCTGAATTGCACCACAACTTGATTATCCTCATGACTGTGTGGAACGATTCCACAATGGACAGAATAATTGGTGAGCAGCCAATCTTCTTTAGTACCTTGAACAAACCTTCACGACTGACCAAATAAAATGGCTTTGTGAGGTCAATAAACTGTGGTTAATTCTGATCAAAGCAATGGCAAACTACTGAGCGTAATCTTCCCAAGAAATCAACATACATCTGAAAGATGCTGATGTTGACAGCAATGTCCTGTAAAGGATATGCAAAACATTTAATTCTGATCACGGTAATTATCTTGCATTTGTTGCAATGAGAATATCATATCAGTGGTAGAAAGTTTATGTCGAAAGCCACACTGTGATTCGGGGTAGACCTGATCTCCCAGGACGTGAAGTCTGAGCAGAACAATTCTGGCAAATACTTTTCCAACAATACACAGAAGTGAGATACCCCTATAGTTATTACAGTCGCTCCGATCGCCCTTGTTCTTGTACAGTGTTATAATGCTTGAATCTTTGAAATCCTGTGGGACTTGTCCTTCTCGCAAGCATAGTTCTATTAGCCGGTGGATCTGCAGAGTGAGTGTGTCTTGCCCAATCCTGATAACCTCTATTGGAATCCCATCCATACCTGGAGCCTTGCCAGATGCAAGTTCATTTATAGCACACTTAACTTCTGTTATGGGGGGAAGTGTGTCCAGGTGGTCAAGAGTTGGTAGAGCCTCTATGGCGTTGAGGGCATCATCCGCTAGATTGGTCTCACTTGAGTAAAGCTCCAAATAGTGCTCTGCCCATCTGTCGATCTGCTGTTTCTTATCAGTTATGATTTCTCCAGTCAAGGTTTTCAATGGTGCACTTCTTTTGATCATTGGAACACAGGCTTTCTTTATTCCTTCATACATGCGTCTGATGTTTCCCTTATCACTTGCGATTTGAATAGACTCACATAACTTGATCCAATAATGATTTGCACACTTCCTGGCAGCCTTTTGCACATCCTTCCTAGCTTGCTTTAGCTCACTCAGAGTGTTACGCGTTGGTCTTTCCTTGTTTCTTAAGAGAGCTATCTTCTTCTTATCAATCAAGGGCTGCAGAGTCTGGCTGTATGCCACAAACCAGTCCTGCCTCTTATGATCCACAGTGCCGTAAACCCCTACGTCAGTTTTATAAAGAGTTTCCTTAAGCTGACCCCACTTTTCACTTACTGTACAATGTTCTGATGTATCAGTAAAATCGTCGTCAAGTTGCTGTTGAATCTGAATGGACATTTCAGGATCATGAGTGTGAATAATATTAATCTTGAGGCTAGATTTGTGTTTAGCTGTGTAAATTCTCTTTGGTCTCAGTCTAACCCTTGCAACAACTAAAGAATGATCCGTATCACAGTCAGCACTGTGGTAACTACGAGTCAATGATATATGGTTCAGATGTCTCCGTGTGATGATGAAGTCCACCTGGTGCCAATGGCCGGATCTTGGATGTTTCCATGTGACCTTATGCAGCTCTTTTGTTTTAAAAAAGGAGTTTGTAAAACATAAGTAATTTCTGGTGCAATGCTCCAGCAGCCTTTGCCCATTTTTATTCACGCGACCGATGTTGTATTTTCCAAGGCACACTGGCCATGAACTCGAGTCCTTGCCCACACGAGCATTGAAATCACCGAGCATATAAATGTAGTCAGATTTTGGAACTGCCTTGATCACAGAATCTAACCCCTTATAAAACGAATCCTTCACATCATTAGAGGAATCGAGTGTTGGTGCATATGCAGTAATAATGGTGGCAAAACTACAAGAGGTTGCCAAGCGCAGGGATAATCGTCTTTCATTTGCTGCTGCTGATAATTTCAATCATTCCCAGTAGCGAATTCTTCACTGCAAAGCCCACACCTTGTTGCCTTTTTTTTGTCTGCCCTCTACCATTCCAAAAAAATTTGTAATTGTTTTCCCTGAGTGACCCTTCCTCACCGAGGCGAGTCTCCTGCATGCCAGCAATATCAATGTTAAGATGATTGAGTTCGCCATCAATCACAGCCGTTTTTCTCACATAGTCTATATTGGTCCCGTCAGTGGAAAATCCTAGACACATGGTTCTCACATTCCAGGTTGTAAGCCGTAGCTTGAGGTTTCTATTTTTCTTTTTTATTAGTACCTGGTTCATTGGTTTGACACCTTGCGATTCAGATTTTGTCCTACCCTAAGCACCCATTGAAGCAGGCAGGCTGTGGCGGATCAGCACCCAATTGGCCGGGGGCTGCCCAGTTTGAGACGGGCGGTAGCTTATCCCACCGTCAGAGGCAACCTGTGGCTCCTCATATTTATGCCAATTGACGAGGACTTATAACCCGTAACTGCTATCTCTTGCTTTGATTCCGAGACCGGTTAAGATGGAGTTATACCTCTCCATAGCACAAAGCTTAGGCTAAATTATAGAGACCATGTGTTGCCCATGCAGCATGATCCCTCTCTCGGTATACCTTGTTCACTCCAGAGGAAAGGTACATCAATACATCTGGAATAAGACAAGCTGCAGAAGCTGCCGGATCAGCAAATCAATGCTCTAACTCTCCGCCTGTCGGAGCTTCAATCCTAGACCAGCCGCCAACCAAGGCTTAGGGCCTGGTCTGCCCTGCCATAAAATGTTGTCTGTAGGTTGCATTTCCTCACACCAGGGTAAGGCTTGTACCTTCCCAATTGCGCTCTTCCGCCGGAAGCCTTTCGCACAATGTGGGGTGTCGGGTTTGGTAAGCGCCGCCCAACGTTCGGCGCTAACAGAAAGCAGGTAGTACCATTCGACTGTTATACGGTAGCTCAGTCATATCATTCAAACAAGTCACAAACTAAACGTTAAACGAAACAACGAAACAACCAACCAAACTTTCAAGTGAAACCCCAAACAAACATTCAACCAAACAGCCAACTAACAATACCCTTACATTTCCTCCATTGGTCGTCTCTGAATTGCAGTGTGTTACAATTTCATCACAGTGTTGATCGTGTGCTACCTGAAAGGTAAGTTTACAAAATATTCCAACATTGTTCATTCAAATAACCAACCAATCTAACATTTAACCAAATAACCAACCAGATATTTACCCACATGTTCAACCAAACAATTAACAACACATTCAATCAAACAACTAGCCACACATTCAACGAAATAACAAACAAAACACTCAACGTCACTATCAACCACACAATCAACGAAACATTCATCATATTAGCCAACCAATCAATCCACCAAATAACCATTCAAACATCCAACCAAACAACCAACCTAACATTTAACCAAACAACCAACCTAACATTCAACAACACAACCCACTGAACAATCCTCCACCCATTTAATCAACCACCACCAAATATTGAATCAAACAACCAACCAAATATTGAATCAAACAATGAATCAACCAAATAACCAAACAACCAATAACATATTCAAATAAACATGCAACCAAACTACCAATCAAATATTCAGTTAAACAGCAAATTAAACAATCATTCAATCAATCAAACAAGCAACCAAACATTAATTCAAGCTACCATGCTAACATCCAGCGAAATATGCAACCTTATAACCAACTAAATGATAAGTCAAAAATGCAATCAAATATTAAAATAAAAATAATCAACCAATTAACAAACGAAACATTAAACCAAACAACCAACTAGACATTTAAGCAAACAAACAAACCAAACACTATATCAATCATTCAAACAAGCCACAAACTAAACATAAAAAACAAACAACTAAACTTTCAACTGAAAGCCCAACCAACCAAACAAGCAACCATTCAACCAAACAGTCAACTAACAATACCCTTACATTTCCTCCATAGGTAGCCTCTGCATTGCAGTGTGTTACAATTTCATCACACAGTTGATCGTTTGCTACCTGAAAGATAAGTTTCAAAAAATTCCACCATTGTTCATTCAAATAACCAACCAATCTAACATTAAACCAAATAACCAACCCAATATTTATCCACATCTTCAACCAAACAATTAACAACACTTTCAATCAAACAACCAATCACACATTAAACACACTAAGAAACAAAGCACTGCACCTCACTTTCATTCACACAACCACCAAAACATTCATCGAATCAGCCCAACCAATCAATCCACCAAATAACTATTCAAACATTCAACCAAACAACCAACCTAACATTTATTCAAGCAACCAACTAAACTATCATTCAAACATTAAACTAAACAATCGATCAAAAATTTAACCAAATAACCAACCTAACATTCAACAAAGCAGCCCACTAAATTATCATCCACGCATCTAATCAATCAACCGACTAAATATTGAATCCAACAACCGTCCAAATATTGAACCAAACAATGAATCAAACAAATAATCAAACAACTAATAACATATTTAAATAAACATGTAACCAAACAACCAATCAAACATTCATGGCTACAACCAATTAAATATTCAATCAAGCATCCAGTCAATCAAACAACCAAACATTAATTCAAGCAACCAACAACACTTCCAACCACTCATGCACCCATATAACTAACCGAACATTAAGCCGAACATACAATAAAAATTACAATAAAAACAATCAACCAAATAGAAACCGAAACATTTAAAAAAAAAACAATAAACCAAAACTAAAAAAATAAAAATGAAAAAAAAAACACGCTGAAACAAACAACCAACCAAATATTCAACCAAACAGTCAACAAACATTACATCAAGCAACAAACCAAATATTAAATTGATTAATTTTGTTATTTCGGGATTTGAATTTTAAATATTGAGCTCAACCCACTACTAGCAACGCTGCTTAATATTTAAAATTCAAATCCCGAAATAACCAAATTAATCAATGTGATTATTGCTCATTGGATTTAGGAGGCCTGGTGTTCCTTGCCAGTGAGAAGTCCTGATCGTTTCGGGTCCACATCGATTTACGCACGTCAGTCGCGGCGATTGGGCAATCTTGAGCATAGCCTACGATGGGTGACGTTGTAATATTCTGTTATGATAATTTGGCTTTGTGTCCAACGTGTGCCGCGTGGTTACACACCCGCTTCACACGCCAGTGATCCGGAGCTTGTTTCCGGATCCGGTCAGGGATATGCACTACTGACGAGCTCAAACGAGGGCGAAACTCGAGTATAGTGCTTCCATATTGACGTGGATAGGCCTTAGGTTCATACCAGAATGCGATCAGCGTTGTCATTAGTGGGTTGTGCTCAATATTCAAATATTAAATCAAAAATTCATTAAAACTCTCACACTAACATTCAATCAAACATTCAACTAAATAATTAGCCAAACAATCATCTATATTAACAAGCAAACATCTAATTAAACTTCCAACCAAACTTCCACTCATACAAACAACACAGTTCTAGCCCCCCCCCCCCCCCCCCCCAATTAAAAAAAATACCAAAAAAACAAAAAAAACAACCAACCATACAGTAAATCAAATATTCAAAGAAACAAACATATAATCAACCGTTCTGCCAAACAAACAACCAAATATTTAAAGTAGCAGCCAACAGAAAATTCAAGCAATAATTTATACATTTTATCATACAAACATTCAACCAAATATTCAACCTAATATTTAACCAAACATTCAAATCAAAATCCCAACAAAACATTCAGTTAAACCTACGACCAAACACATAACGAAATATTTAAACCAAAATTCAACCAAACATTCACACTCAACCATATAACCAACCAAACATTATACTAAACAACGAACCAAATAATCAACCAAACATTGAATCAACGATTCAAACAAACATTCAGCCCAACTTTCATTCTAAAATGCATCCACATTTTCAGTAAAATAAATAATCAATTGGCGGAACCGTTGAGGCCACTAAGACAATTACATAAGTCCTCTAGACTCTACTTCCTTCTTCTCCTTCGATGAGAGCCAAATAATACTATGTATGTTTATTTAAGTAAAATAACTAACCACATTTTGCTTCAAAAACACACCCAAATAATCAATAAAATACCCGTCCAACAATCATCCAAAACACCTACCGAACATTCAACCACAAATTCAATCAAAAAAATAAATACATAAACACTCAAATAAAAATATACATACAATACCATACATTTAATCAAACAGTCAACCTCACATTGAAACAAACATTCAACCAAACAATCAACCACAAATTCAACCAAACAAACAACCAAACACTATATCAATCATTTAGACAAGACACAAACTAAACTTTGAACTAAACAACCAATGAACTAACCAAAACTTCAACTAAAACCCCACTCAAAAATTCAACCAAGCAACCAAACATTCAACCAGACAATCAACTAACAAAAACCTTACATTGCCTTCATTGTTCAACTCGGCCTTCCGGTGTGTAACATCATCATCAGATTGTTGATCCTGCTTTGCCTGAAAGATAAGTTTACAAATAATTATAACATTTTTCATTCATCTAAACAACCAACCTAACATTTAACCAAATAACCAACGAAGCTTTTAACCATACGTCTAACTAAAAAAAATTAACCATACATTCAAATAAAACTATGAATCAAACATTCAATCAAACAACTAACCACACATTTATTGAACCAAACAATTCTGCTTGGGATTGAACCCGCAATCATTTTCTTGGCAGACAATGTCATACAAGAAAGAATTCAAAATAAAAGAGATGTCTACTCAACCAGCTATAAGCTCAGCTAGAGCTGACACATGACGATGTACTCTTACATTACTGTGCACATTACTGTGCTAATATGTGTATATTTCAACTTGAAGGATTTATCTAGTTAATTCACGTAAGTTGTGTGATTTCTGCAGTATGTACCTGACGAGATGCAGCGAAATATGCCAGGCAATAAATCGTGCAATCTATTGTTTGTGTCTTCGTTATTCAGATGTACTCTTAGTCAACGAAGAACACACAACACTGAAAGTGTCAGCTAAAGATTTTTCTTTATGCTTCGAAATATTAACCAAATAATCTTCTGTTGTGCAATAGTCATACCTCAGGTTTCAGTATGACAGCAAGCTTTACAATTTGATCATTGGTTATTTCTTCATCACTGCCTGGAATTACTTTTCTTCCCTGTCTGTTGTGTAGCTGAAAAGACAATGCATTAGTTTATATACAGTTCATTAAGTATGTTTGTATAAAGTTCATAAGACATGAAATAAACACGTTTTACACAGTTTGTAAAATATGTTTGTATATAGTTCACAGAACATATTTATATACAGTTCATATACACTGTTCATAGATTGAGAGAACATGTTTATATACACTTCATAGAATATGTTTATATAAACTGTATAAATGCTCATAGAAAATATTTGTATGTAGTTCATAGACCAGTGGTTCTCAAACGGGGGGAATTTTAGGGTTTCCAGTGGGGAATTACGATTATTTCAAGATTACGTTAATACAAGAACCGATTACTTGATACATTTTTCCCTTCATACTGTACGGTTCTGTACATCTCACCCTTCTAAAATTTAATTTATAAAGTAAGTAGACCCACAAATCATGTGTTATGTTAGTTAGTTAGTTAGTTAGTTAGTTAGTTAGTTAGTTAGTTAGTTAGTTAGTTAGTTAGTTAGTTAGTTAGGTAGTTAGTTAGTTAGTTAGTTAGTTAGTTAGTTAGTTAGTTAGTTAGTTGACAGATCATCCTCATAACATCGAACCATTCAGTCCATAAGTGTTCGGATCCCCTCCTGAGCAAATCCCGCAGCGTGTAGCGGCTAACGACACCAGTTCTGTGTTGGTTTATCAATCTTCTTTGGCTTCTTACGTAGTGTTCTTGTTTGGCGACCCCTCTTTTAATTTGCTGTTCTCGCAGTCTGGCCATGGTTGTATATTCACAGTCATCACTTGGTTCACGCAAGTCTTACTTCTCGTAGAGCATTCAGAATGTCAGCCTGGTCCATGGCGCGTCCGCCCTTCACCGTAGCCTCACCTGCGAGCTTGTCAGCCCGCTCATTTCCTTGTACTCCCGCATGCCCTGGCACGAAGATGAAACTAATCTTTGCCAGCCGAGACCGCTGTAGAGGCAGCAACCATCTCTTCGGATCGACCCCTCCTCTATCCTATTGATCATGTTCATTGAGTCGCTAAGAAAACATGCCCTAGTGAATGTCCGTGTCTCGAGCTATGTTATTGCTTTACTTACTGCCATGACTTCCATAGTCAGGCTACTTGTGGTTTCAGTGAAAGCACCAGAGTCCTCCTTCACAATTCTCCCTCCGGTCCGAGCCGTAAAGGCCCATGAGCTTCTCACATGTCGGACGACCGACCCATCTGTGTAGATGACAGCATCACCGTCTAGCGAATTCTCGAAAATTAACGCTTGTACCTCAGCCTCCACAGCAGCCGGATTTTCTTGTCTGCATTTTCTATCTAGTTGGATGCAAACTGAAAAGGATGTGCAAAAATCTGTTGGCACTTGTACCCACTCCTCGCCAGGTTCTAAGTCCTCAAGTGAACACACCTGTTGAAGAATGTCTTCGGCTTGACCCATCCACGACTGTCCTCTTTTTAACCTGCTACCCTTCACCTTCCTATTTTCACTATGCAGTGGATGTTGCGTGTTTGCGTTAATTCTGAGGTAGGCGCGTGCTCTGCAAACTTGTATTCTCTCTTCAATGGTTGGAAAATCAAGAAGGTAGAGCATCGCCCTGCATGCTGTATCTCTTGTACATCCAAGAATAATGCGCATAGCTTCATTCTGTATCCTTTCCATCCTTTCTATCTGCTTACGGCTGAGAGTCAGGATTGCTATTGCATACTCAAAAGCAGACATGACCAGCCCCTCGTACAGAAGACATAGATGGCGCTGCTCACAGTTTGCTGCCGCCATCACCCGTATCGCAGCCAAACCCCGCTTGGCCTTTGTTATCACCTGGTCTATGTGCTCATTATAAGCAAGGCTTCGATCAAACCATATCCCAAGATAATTCATTGCCTGCGTTCTTTCCACACCTCTCTAGCTAGCTTGATATTTTCCTGGCAATTACCTTCTCCAGCAGCTTGCCTATTGTATTCTGCATGGTTATTATTCGATATCCCTGAATTTTTGTGTGGTCTTTGTCAGGCTTCGGCAAGGGAATCAGATAGCTGTGTAACCACTCCTCTTTGATGCAAGCACTCCCTATACTGTTGTACACGTCTGCTCGTTTCTCTAGCTCGTTGTCGGTACACCTATTGGTGTCGTCGTATCTTATGCAATAAGGCCCTGGAGCGCTGTTTTTTTTTTTTATCGTCGAAGCACAGCCTTGATTTCTTTCACTGTCATTGTGTCTTCATCCGAAGTGTTCTGGGTCTTGCACCTTTCTGAGGTGACCTCCTTGGCAAGATTTCGGCCTCCCATGTCTGTCTGATTGCTCTGCTCTAGATAGCGTTCAAAGAGGGCGTTGCCCTTGTTCTCGTCAGTCCTCTGCCAGATGAGGTCAGCACCTTGGAAGTCAGAAATGCTCATATTCTTGACTACCACACTCATGCTTTTATGTAGTCGCCAGAACAATTTCAGTGACTTGTCTATGCTTACTCTTTGACACACCTCTGCCCATTTTTCGCTTTTAACCACCGTGACCAGTTTTTTTAAACAGCTTACTTTTGTGTGCATCTCTCTTTCTAAGTGCATGCAGGGACTCGGATGGCCAGCTCTGTTCTTCTTGGCATTTTGCCATCTCCTTACAGCACTACGCTTATCCACCCAAGCCTTCTCCACCTCGAAATTCCACCACGGTGGCTGCTCCCAGCTTTTTTTCCTGCCCTGAAGCTTTCTGCGCTTGTCACGTCTTATTTTACTCACCACATCTTGCCCTGTACTGTCATATTGGAAAGTCTTTACCGTTAGCTTGTGCTGCCTGGTTCTGCCTTCTCCATCAATATGCTGCAAGGGTCGCTGCCGTGGTATCCTAGGACACCCCATCTACACACTAGTGAGTGAAGGTGAAACCAGCGCTAGATCAATAGCACTGTCCTCATCGCCTGGACGGCTTGCTGTCGTGGTGACACAGCCACTGTTGATACAAACCAGGTCAATGGTTTCAAGTGCAGTCTCGAGCTCCTCCCCTTGTGTGTTGGAGGAAATGTTTCCCCACAATCTGCCTTTAGCGTTGAAATCACCACAAAAAATAAAATATTTCTCTTGTGATCTAATATGTCACTTAAGCACTGCCACTTCTGGGAATCCATACTCGCGTTGCGGGCATAAACATTAACCAACACGAATGGTATACTGGATTGAACTCTCAACGACTGTATGTGTATATCGTCACTGTCCCAACTGGACATGTCTAGCTCTGACGCCACCATGCTGTCGCGAACGAGAATCGCCGTTCCCAGATGTCGTCTGTTGTAGAAACATATGAAGCTGGCAATTCGGAGTCGCTGATCTCCCAGTCTCGTCTCCTGGAGCGCTACAATGTCATTCCTGTGTTATGTGGACGTTTAGACATGTGTTAGTATGTGCTATTAAATTTAGCTTCCATTATTACGTTTGCTGTGTAGGGGCGGGTGGGTCGACTAAATCAAAAATCAAATCAAATCAAATCAAATCAAATCAACTTTATTTTAAAAGGATCACAAATTGGGCACGCAGGCCCGTCTTAAATTCGACCCTTTCAATCACTCATCTTTCGTTCATCAAGAACATTATACATTTACATAGGAAGAAAAATAATCATTGTGAAATGAATGTTGTAAACATAAACAAGGCAAATTACCATGTTATGAGGCCCATCTCCCACCTACCCATACATCAACCCACCCACACACACCCCCACCTACCCACACACACACACACCCAAGGACACATACATACTCCACCAACCCACCCATCCCCCTCCCGCACATCCCCCACCCACACACACTGCCCTCACCTGTTCCCCCAACCAAAAAACACTCGCCACCCACAAACATCCCCCACCAATCCACACATCCCACGCCCATCCACATACACATCATAACCCACACATCCTATCCCCACCCACACCTCAAACCACCTATCCCCCAGCCATACCTCCATCGACCACATATTCCCCACCCACGCAAACACATCCATAAACAACCCACACATTGAACATTCACTCACAAAACCCCAAACCATACACACACATCCCCACCAACTGACATCTCCCTACCCATACACACACACACACACACACACACACACATCTCCCTAACCACCTATACGTCCCCAATCCACTCACAAACACCCCACCATCCAAACATACATCCTCCACCCACGAACACATGCTCTTACCCAATCCCCCACCACACACATCCCCACCCGCACATAACATACATCCCCTATCACGCAATATTCCCAAACCACTCACCACACACATATATCCCTCACCAACACATCCCACACCCACATACCACCACACATTAACACCTACACACCACACACATATCCCCCACCAAAATACCACACAATATTCCCACCAAAAAACGCACATACCCCCACCCACAAACCCCACATACTCTTACCCACACGCCAAAAATCCCCCACCCACACACACATACACCACCCACACACCACACACATATCCCCAACCAACACACCACACTCCTCTCCCCACCCACATACATTCCCCACCCATCCACCAACACACACTCACTCACCCACACATTCTCCACTACACACCCACACACCCTTACCCACCCACCCCCAACCAAACATCTCTCGATCAAAATACCCCTACCCACACACATCTTCAACCCACTCATGCATCCTACCCCGACACAAACACATCCCTCACCCATCTACACATCCCTAAGCCACTCACACACCCCCACCCACACATTCCCCATCCACGCACACATCTCCCACCCACACACCCCCACCACCCACACATACTTCCCCCAACCACCACACATCTCCTACTCACCCACACATATACACATTCCCCGCACCCATCACACACATCCCCCACACCACACACTATCCCCCACCCACACACATATCCTCACCCATACCACCACAAACATACCCCCACCCACACATCATACACACATCCCCCGCCAACACACCGAACACATATCCCAATCCCACACACCATACACTTCTCCCCTATCGCCCTTGCATCCCCAATCTTCCCACACACACCCCCTACGCACACAACCACGCCACACACACATACTTCCCCAAACCATCCACACATCTCCCCACAACCACACACCCCCCACCCAAACACACATCCCCTCGCACCCATCCCATACTCATATACTCCACCCATACAGACATCCCCCACACCCATTCCCGCACTCCTACTTTCACCCACACACATCCATCCACACATCCCACCAACACCCACAAATATCACTACCCACACACCCCAACCCTATCCAAACGCATACCCCCACCCACACTTCCCCACTCACACATATCCCCACACTCACACACATCCTCCACACACACTCACACATCCTCACATCTAGACACATACAAAATGACTAGAGGCAATATGTTGGGATGACGGTGTGGCGAATGTACAGCTGTTTGTACTGAGAGAAATTTAAGTCAAAATAGGGCTGGGAGGCATGATTTCTTTAGTCTATATGTTTACATTATAATGTGGGAGGACAGGCCCTGGAGACGTTGATTCCTTCTCTGTGAGCAGCGTTTACTGTTAATTAAGATTACTTTATGCGGTCGCATTGTTGTTCTCATTTTTGCTTATAACATTCTGTTTCTGTTTGTACATACGTCACTCGTCTACGTTTGTTGCATTGTTTGTTGTTAAACTGTAGGTTCAGAACAATACTGAACCTCACATTCATTCAAACAACCAACGAAATATTCATCCAATCAACCAACCATACAATCCACCAAATAACCATGCAAATATTCAACCAGACGTTAAAGCAAACAACTAACAAAACATTCAGTCTACGATGCAACCAAATTTCCAACCTAAGAAACAAGCAAGCATACATCCAAACATGCAATGACATAGCCTAACAACCATTCAACCACATATTAAACCAAACATTTAACCAAACATTTAAATGAGCATTCTACAAACAACCATCCAAACACACAACGAAACAACCACCCCAACAAGCAACCAAACCATCTTACAAACAAAATCCAAAAGACTTATCAGACATTTAACACACACAAGAAAACATTTAATCAAGTAACTAACTATACATTGAAACAATTATTCAGCCAAACATCCAAGAAACAACTCAACCAAAAAGACAGACAAAAATTCAAACAAACAGTCAGCCACACATTCCACCTAACATTCAACCAAACAACTTTCTAAACATTAAACCAAACAATCAAACAAACATTCAACCAAACATTCACGAACACGATAAAAGGAACAACCAAACAAGGATTGAACTAGATATTTCATAAAGCAACTAACCAAACATATTCAAGTAGGAAACATAAAACAACCAAAGAAACATTTCACCAAGCAAGCATCCAAACATTCAAACAAACGACTGACAAAACATTCATACAAACAATAAATCAAACATTCAACCAAACAACCAACCAATCATTCAAGCAATAATCAACCAAAACCCTAAGAGAACATTAAACAAAATACCCAACGAATGTCTAAACCATAATACTGAACCAAACAACAAACCGAATATTCAACCAAACGTTCAACCAAACGTTCAACCAAACATTTAAACAAACAATAAACGAAACATTGAAGTAAACAACAAACCAAACATACAATCAAATATTTAATCAAACTTTTTAAGAAAATATTCAAACTTATTTAAACATTAGAACTAACAATTGACGTTGTACAGTGAAGAACAAACAACACTCTAAACGTGTCAATGACATATTTTTCTTTATCCTTTGAATAATTTAACCAACTAATCGTCTTTTGGGCAATAATCATACCTCAGATATCAGTGAGACAGGAAACTTCACACGTTCATCAATGGGGCTTTCTCCATTATTGTCTGGAATTACTTCTTTTCCCCGTTTCTTTTGTAGCTGAAAAGTTAATGTACAGACCATTAAGTATGTTTGTATAAAGTTCATACATTGGCACCTTGCCGTCTTGACAGACGATAGTTTGTGCTTTAAAAAGGCATAATAACTTTTACCTATGACGGTAGCGAGTGTGACTGATAAGGCCAATTTGCGCTGTATAAAGTACAAAGTTCATACACATAAAATAAACCCACTGTACACAGTTGGTAAAATATGTTTGTACATAGTTCACAGAACATATTTATATACAGTTCATATACAATGTTCATAGATACATAGAACATGTTAGTAGGTGTACATTGTGGCTTTGGTGCCAAAAGGGTGTGGTAGTGGAGGGGCGCCAAAAGAAAGCCCAATTGGGACCCAACCCCCGGGGCCCCGCCCCCCAGGGCCCCGGGGCGCACGCCTCCTACAGGCGACCGAGCGCATAAGACTGCCTACAGTCGACCGCCCGCGATAGATCGAGCCCATAAGACGTCACACGGGTCGCCTACAGGTGACCGAGGCTGCCCGCGAGAAACCGAGCCGTCGATTTAGAGTGTATCATCCGCATACATACCAAGATGCGCACCGCGAAGAACAAGTGTACGTGGCTACGGCTACGTTCCACAGAGCCCTACAATCGCAGCTGTATGAGGGACTACTGCAAAGTCCATGCCGTGCTAATGCGGAAGGGTTCATGCATTAAACCATGTCGGAAATGTGGGAAGGGGGTCAACAACCTCCTAGAAGTATGTAAAGAATGTGGATATGATAAGGAGTATCATAGAATTTGGTACGACGAGAATGTAAAGGATTATAATGCAGAGATTCAGCGAATTGCTAAGATAGAGTGGACTGAAATTTTCAATTAGAGAGAGGTGAAGTCACCAGTGTACTTACACACCCAAGAGTTAGATACTGACGGAACTCTGTATGTAGCCATGCCTACGCTGAATCAGCTGAAGCAGCAAGCTCGCGAGTATGGGATGCCATACAGTGGGAGGAGGAAGGCCGTTCTTGAGGGGGAAATATCCAGAGCGCGCGAGATAGCTAGGGCCACCAGACTCGAGAAGAGTCCCCATCTACATGGGGCGCGACTCGAAGCAGGGATTACCATCGCTCTGAGATTCATACACTGCACCGCCGAGGGCCGAGCCGCGATCAGTGCCGAGCGCCGACACCGCGCCCAGCAGCGCGCCGAGCGCCACGCCGACCTCGAAGCCGAGTTCCTTGCCGAGCGCGAGCGCCGCCTGCGAGGAGGAGGCAGAGAGGGAGGAGGCATTGTATCGCAATGCACCTAAATTCATACTCGCCCGGGAGGTTGAGGGGAGCTTGAGAAAATACGAAGCTGTCGTCCCCGAAGGCCCCGAGTACGACAACCCAGATCTATTTCTCGAAGCGATGAGACCAGCCACCAAGACTTTGATAGTAACAGCGCTAGAGGAGTACGGCAGTGTTAAAATGCAGCTATATCTCCATCTAAAATACTATCGCACCACCCCAGAATGTGAAAGGAGTACAGCAATCGCAACCCACGGAAGCAGGAACTATGAAATACTGCATGAGGGGGATATTGATGACGGACTGGACCTCGCCAGAGCCAAGATATTCGCTGACAGTGAATGCTTCACCGAACAGGGCTCGGACTGGAGCTATGATGAGTGTGTGCTGCTCGACCTCTACATTGCAACATACCAACCATTCCGAGGCTCTAGCTACTTCGTGACCCCCAGCTACATTCCACCACGTAGTGTTGTAAATGTGAAGAATGAGGACAACCGCTGCTTTGAATGGGCCATACTCTCAGCCCTCTACCCGATAGCGCACGGAGAGCACCCAGATAGACCCAAAAAATATAGCACCCACCTGGGAGAGCTAAAATTTGAAGGAATCGAGTTCCCGGTGCAGCTGACCAGCGTTGATAAGTTTGAAAACCAGAATCCCACCATAGCCATCAGGTCTTTGGGTGGGACAATGGACCAACGATACTCCGAACCACTACACTCAAACGCAACCAAATCAACCTCTTGCTCCTGTGTAAGGATGAGAATAGGCACTATGTCTGGGTCAAGGATATGGGACGTATTCTATACGGAAACAGCAAACGCAAATGCAAAAAGTATCCATGCCTCAACTGTCTCCATGTACACTCCTCTCAGGAATCCCTGGACCTACATGAGCCACTCTGCCAAGGCATCAACACAGCCAATCAAGTGAATGTCATGTCAGAGGGAATCATGAAATTCAAATCCTACCAGAGACAGATGAGGGCACCATACATCATATACGCAGACTTTGAGATCATTGAACATTCCAGTACACGGCGCGGCAATGGACCAAGCCAGAGCAACACACGTCAACTTGCCGAGCAGCCCCCCCCCCCCTGCGGCTTTGGCTACACCATTGTACGCTCGTGACGGCCTCATCACAAACCCTGTCATATATCGGGGGGAGGACGCAGCTGATGAATTCCTCCGAATCTTGGTACGAGAGCAGGTCATCATCCGCAATAAGTTACAGCGGTCGGCACTGATGGTGCTGGGGCAACAACACCGTGAAGACTTTGCCACCGCCACGACCTGCCATATCTGTGAAGAGCCGCTGGAGGGGGACAAGGTGAGAGACCACTGCCATATTACAGGCAAATACCGAGGCGCAGCCCACAATACCTGTAATCTAGCACGGCGCATCAACAGAGACAAGCTGAGGATACCTGTAGTCTTCCACAATCTAAGAGGATACGACTACCACATCATCATGCAAGCGGCCGGCAAACTGGACTGGGGAAAAAGGACCATCTACAAGAAAAAGAAAGACGGCACATGGCAAACCAAATAAGTAGACAATGCAACAATCACCTGCATACCAAACACCATAGAGAAGTACGCCTCCTTCACAATCGGACAGCTGCAATTCATTGACAGCCTACAGTTCATGAATAGCTCTCTAGACACCCTGGTGGGGAACCTCAGCGAGCTGACGCACTGTGGCAAATCAATGGCTCTGACACGTAGGGGCAACGACATAATCTCAAGATGTGGGCTGTGCAACACAGAGAAGCACACCCCCTGGGCTGTCTTAATGAACAAGTTCAGGACCACGCTAAGCCAGAGCCAGTCACATCTCCTTCTCCGCAAGGGTGTATACCCCTACGAATACATGGACAGCTTCGAGCGCTTTGCAGAGGACCGCCTACCACCCAAAGAGGCCTTCTACAGCAAGCTCACCCGAGAAGGAATCAGTGACTCTGACTACGCCCACGCCCAGAAAGTGTGGCAGGAGCTCGATTGCAAAACACTCGGAGGCTACCACGACCTATACCTGAAAGCAGACACCAGCTTACTGGCCGACGTCTTCGAGACATTCCGAGACATCTGCATGCGGGTATATCGGCTCGACCCAACCCACTACATCAGTGCACCCGGCCTGGCATAGGACGCACTCCTAAAAAAGGCGAAGGTGCGACTCGAGCTCCTAACCGACCTGGACATGCACATCTTCGTTGAGAAGGGTCTCCGAGGAGGTGTGGCCATAGTTTCAAAGCGGTATGCCAAGGCCAACAACCCCAAGACTTCAGACTATAACCGCACGACCCCCAATTCATGGATCATGTACCTTGATGCAAATAATATGTATGGGTGGCCATGATGGAATACCTCCCCACCAGTGGGTTCCAATGAACCAATCCAACACTCGGGGAGGTACTGAACACACCCGACAACGCCCCAGAGGCTTGTTGAGGTTGACATGAAGTACCCAGCACATCTACACGAAGCCCACAGCGACTATCCACTAGCCCCAGAAAAAAATGACCATCCCAGAGGCCTGGTTGAGCAGCTATCAGCGCGAGCTCCAGAACAAACCGGGGGGTAAGTTCACGGAGCAAACAAAGCTGGTACCTCATCTCCACAACAAGGAGCGATACGTCGTCCACTACCGCAATCTCAAACTCTATCACAACCTCGGTATAGAGGTCGTCCAGATCCACCGAGCCATCAAGTTCAATCAGTCCCAATGGATGAAGCCCTACATAGAGATTAACACATTTCTACGAAGCCAAGCCAAGTCGGAATTTGAGAAGGACTTCTTCAAGCTGATGAACATTACCGTCTTCGGGAAGAGTATGGAGAATGTTAGCAAACGCATCAGAGTCAACCTTCTCAGAGGCACCGATACTGACCGACTCCGAAAATTAATCGCCAGCCCCAACTACGAATCATGTAGAATCTTCAACGGTGGACTGGTTGCGGTGCACATCATCAAAACCAGGTTTCTGCTGTATAAACCAGTCTATTGTGGATAGGCCATCCTGGACCTATCCAAGTACCTCATGTACGACTTCTGGTACAACAAGCTTAAACCACAATACAGTAATAGACTCGAGCTCTGCTACACTGATACCGACTCCCTTCTGCTTCAGGTGGAGACTAAGAATGTGTACGCAGACATGAAGGCCCACCCAACTGGTACGACTTCTCTGATTATCCGCGCGACCACCCCACCCATTCGACTGTGAATAAAAAGGTGGTCGGCAAATTGAAAGACGAATGCAACGGCCGCACGATAGCTGAGTTCGTCGTTCTCAGACCGAAGATGTACTCAATCCTAAAAGCTACCAACATCAAGAAAGCCAAAGGAGTGGCTCTGGCAGTTGTGTAAAAGGACCTCAGACACGAACAGTACAAGGACAGTCTGTTCGGCCAGCGTGAATACAAGCACACACAGGTTGCCATACGAAGCAAGGGTCACCAGATAGGTGTTTATGAGATGAACAAAACATCTTTGAGCCCCATGGACACGAAAAAGTGGATTTGTGCTGATGGTGTCAACACTAGGGCCTACGGCTACCTAGAATCCTGCTAGGGGGTAGCTGTGTGTCTGGAGGAGCAATGAGCAGCTCCTCGCGCACAAATCCACCAGATAGTAAAGAGTGGGCTGCCCCTCTTGCTAGGTGATATGACTAATCCTATGCATAGTCAGCGACCATGTAGGATCAGTGGCCCGACGCTGACACCCTTCGAGCTCGCCCGCCGAATAGAGTTACCTGACCTGCGAGTCGGCTGGAATCACAGATTCCTTACGCCCGATAGCGCGGCGGGCTGGCGCGGCTTGAGTATGGGACACAGACGAATCCTTAATCGCCTCAGCTGGCTTCCTACCAGTCAAATGCGTCACCTCATTATTGATTGCAGCGACTACCTGGGGTAGAGCTCTCACCCATTCGACCGACCGTTCATCTGAGCCTCGGGCAGCGAGCAACAACTCCTGGGCATATTGGGCCCCGAACAGTCTCTCTGCCAGAGTGCGGTTGAACCGCTCGACAATTGCCTGCTGACGTTCGTTCCCAGCCTGCCCACGACGTACCTGTGTCTTATGCTTAGCGGCCAGCTGACTTACGGCACCCATAAACTCCCACCCAGGGTCAATCTGCAAAAGATTAGGCCATCTAAGAGGCCAGCGTTTATAGATCCGTCCAAGTGCTGATGAGACAGCGTCGCTACTCTTTTCTGTTAGCGGCTCAGCCTCCTTATAGCGCGAGGAAACATCGACCACAGTCAAGGTATACCTATAGGTCGTGCGGCCAACGCGATCATGCTGGAGAAACAAGAGTTCTGCTTGATGAACCGCATTCGGTGAGGACTCCGTGATGTGGGATCGTGGAATATAGCGAGGCCGCGGCAGGTAGATTTGCAAGATATCCTGCTTCTGAAGCCACTCCCGGGCAACGGTCTCGCTAACCTTAGCCGCCGCGGCCAGCTTCTTCACAGCTGAAAGCACCTTCCAATAACCTTGCGGGCTGCAGTAAACACGCTCCATTATTGTAAGGTTTTAACACATCTATATATATAAATCAAAGTGTATGTATGTAAATATGTATATATGTAAATATGTATGTCCTTTATTTTTTCGCTAACGGCCCATCCGATTGAGATGAAATTTTCTACACGCCTTACTTTCATTCCAGAGCTGTCAACTGTCATAGTTTTTTTTCCTTCTTCCTCCACCTCCCTCCTCCCCCTCCCAAAATACGTACGTAAATATATGATGATGATGATGAAAGAATCCCCGAACCAAAACGCTAGGGAAAGGGAAGAAAATGACGTGACTACACATTTGCTAAGGGACTTAACTCTAGAAAAAGTTATTTCAAGGGGCATAACTTTTAATAACATTGTTGTATAACTTATAGTCATATTGTTGTATCGTTTTCAATGATTTATAAACTCTTTGTCTATAGTTATATACCGGCATATGAGTTATAATAAATAATGATACAATCTTTTAGACATTTTCAAAGTTTACATAAAAATAATGCATAATGCATAACATTGTAACTCATCTTTCTATACTTAAGAAGTTATCTAAAAGATGTTGAACAATATCATCGCATCTTTAGTGTTTTCCGCCATCATATCGACACGATTCGCTTGACAGCACTTCTCAGCGCTATCAAGCCAAGACGCCTTACACATTTCAAGCAGTCTGATACGGGGGGAAAATGGCACGTCGTAATAGCACAAAGAAACAAGCAGCTTCCAAGATGCATAGTGAGAAAACCGACCAGACTATCAAGAAGACGAACCTGCCTTTGGAGAGTCTGCATGCAAGCTGTAATAAAGTATCTGAACCTACAGTCAATGAAACTACCAATAAGAAGAGCGACGACTACCCACAGACGAACACAAAACTGTGAGAGGAAGGAGGACCAAGACACCAGAATCAGAAACACTGATTCAAACACAGTCAGATGGGTGGCAAGCGGCTAAAATGGAGCTTACTGATCAACAAATACAGAAGCAGCTGCAGGAAGAAAATCTTCACGTCAACATTTTGAAGGCAGAGCGGATTCTTACCTACTCAGAATTAAATGAGATGCTCCACACCAGGGACTGGGCGAACCCGGGCCGGGTCAGGCAGACAGACAGACAGACAGACAGACAGATAGATAGATAGATAGATAGATAGATAGATAGATAGATAGATAGATAGATAGATAGATAGATAGATAGATAGATAGATAGATAGACAAAAAGACAGGGAGGGAGGGAGGGATAGACGGAGGGATGGGTCTATTAGACAGACAGACAGACAGACAGACAGACAGACAGACAGAGATAGATAGATAGACAAACAGACAGACAGACAGACAGACAGGGAGGGAGGGAGGGAGGGATGGAGAGACGGAGGGAGAGACGGAGGGACGGGTAGGCAGACAGATAGACAGGGAGGGAGGGAGGGATAGACGAGGGAGAGACAGAGGGATGGGTCTATTTGACAGACAGACAGACAGACAGTCAGACAAGCAGACAGACAGACAGATAGACAAACAGATAGACAGACAGATAGACAGTCGGGAACGGGAACTTATATGACTACTTATATGAATTAAATGAGATGCTCCACACCAGGAGCTGGGCAATGCCGGGCCGGGTCAGACAGACAGACAGACAGACAGACAGACAGACAGACAGACAGTCGGTAACGGGAACGGGAACTTATATGACTACTTATATGAATTAAATGAGATGCTCCCCACCAAGGACTGGGCGAAGCCGGGCCGGGTCAGCTAGTATCTCTATAACAGCCACCCTAAGAGGGGTACATTCTTGAGCGGTGAGTTGGGCCCAAGGATGAGTCCTTTTCCGCCAACAATCTGACTCTTCCTTCCACCACACACGACACAGGTGCCACGCTTAACCGGTCGCACATTCTTCATCTTGGTAATCGTCCCACCTTTAGTGGGGGTCTGTCTCTTACACCGAAAACATTACATATTGATATACTGCAGATGTCTATATAATCAAAACGAGGGCGCGCCCATACCAAAGCGGCTCTTGACAGACATCAGGGCCGAGATTGTACGAGCATCGCGCCTCTCCCAGTCGGGGGCATCACCAGACGCCGCAATATTTGCAGCCGCCGTGGCTAAGATGTCATCAGCAGCGTTGCGGTTAGCAGTATCACTATTGGCAGCATAAGCAATGTCGTGAGCCTTGCAGGCGCGGTCGAGTGTGTTGGCCCCCTCATAGCCTTGGGCCACCCGCTTATCTAGTTTAGTGAAAGGGCCGCAGTAGCTATATTTCCCATTATTCTGGAACGAGCCCCCAGGAACATCATCAGAGCTGACGCCCTTAGGCAGTCTCATATGCATCTCAGGCAAAGGTAACATATTCAGTGCTTTGTTGAGGAGCCCCATACCAACAATCTGGCTCTTCTTAGCCCCACAAACTTCACAGATGCCGCGCCTTGTTATCCGACGATTTTTCAGTACGACCTCCGACTCCTCCAGCGTAGGAGTCTGCTTCTTACAACGCAGGCAATACATATTGAAGACAATGCAAATGTGTATATTTTTAATTGATGATGGAGATAACCAACTTCGATCTTGAGGACAAAGCCCGCCGCCACCACCACTGGCTGCTGCCAGACACCATTCGTTGTGTTGTGTGCGGGCCATCGGGGTGGGGGAAGACGAACATGATGCTCAACCTGCTGCTGAAGCCGGGCTACCTAAACTACGACCGACTGCACCTGTACTCGAAGTCTTTGGGGCAGGACAAGTACCAGTTCCTCCAGGATTGGGCCGAGTCTGTCGGGCAGGCTGCGGGGCAAAATATTGCCTCCTGTCATAGCTCTGCTGAAGACATCATCCCCGTCGAGGATCTGAACCCCGAAGAGAGAGCTGTCATGGTCTTTGATGATGTCATGCTGGAGAAGCAGGGACCGATTGAGAAGTACTTCTACCAGGGTTGGCACGGCGGTGCCGACACATTCTACCTAACCCAGAGCTTTTTCAGAATCCCCAAGCAGGCCATCCACGACAACGCCAATCTATTGGTGATCTTCAACCAAGACATGAAGAACCTGCGTGCCATCCACGACTCCTATGTTGGTGGTGATATGCATTTTGATGAATTCAGGGAGTTCTTCACAGAGTGCACTAGCAAGCCTTATGGTTTCGCTGTGATCGACCTGACGAGCAAGGCCCACGACGGCAAATACCGATGTGGGTTCGATCGGTTCTATATCCCAAAGTCTTCTATTTAGATATATATGTCATTGTGATAGCAACTACATGTGGGCTGATGTGACTAACCAAGCAAAGCGTAACGCTTTTGTGAAAGATTATCTAGCACAGCTGGACCGCCTGAGGCAGCGGTTTCAGGCGGAGAGGATGGGGGAAGAGTGTAATATAATAAAAACGTCCTTACCCTTTCCTATTTATTGACTCCCTTAAAAATAAACAACCCCTTACAATTACAGTTTAAGTCACTTACTTAATGTAGGAGAAAATAAAACAGCGATAGACTGACCGTGGCACAGCTAAATTTATTTTGGCTTATTTTCTCTCCCGTACCTGGCCAATCCCGGCGAGGGGGAAAACAAAGACTGAAGCGGCCATTTCTAGTCAAGAGAGCACACAAGAAAGTCGACCTTTCCTTTCGGGGAGAAGGTATTTTGCCTTAGAAATATACCAGTCTCTGCAACTATTGGTATGTTATATCTACATTATTAAAATGTATTCATGTATTTTTATAAAGTACATATACCAGTGTGTTAATTAAGAATTAATTAGAATGATAATTCAACAGTTCTTGTAAGCTAGAGTCTGATTTTATTTTTACCAATGAAGCACATGTTCTGCCACGCTGTAATTTTTCCTATGTTTTACAATTTCTAATCCTTATGTTAATATCTTTTATAGGCATTATGAACTTATATCTAACTAATAGTGCCTATATCTACGAATATTATGTGTACTATAGAGTATCAACTCTCATGTCAGAAACTCTTCTCAATTTAGGAACAGACTTCTGATTCATACTTCAAAGAAGAAAACTAGTTTCTGCCAATTTCATAGTCCTATGAACAATAACTTCTATGCAGTGGAACTATATATCCCTATCAATGCTTAGAAATCTGCAAATAATCTATGTACTGTAAGAGAGTGGACTTTCAAGAAACATTTTCTCAATGAAGAAGCAGACTCTTGATTTTATACTTCACAAGTAGAGAACTGGTGTCTGCCACTGTCAAATATCCTATGTAGTGTAAATTCACTGGTAAGGATGTCTCTGAACTTGTTTTATCCATGCGGGGACATACAAATGATTACGCATATTCCTGACTCTTAGTCAGGGGATAAAATACTTCGCCACATCATAATCTGTAACTTGGAACTATAGTGTTAAATTTTAGTACCATCCTTTTGTTAACAGATTAGTAACCACTCCATATGAGGGCGAACATATAATCATTTCATAAAATAGTGTTAGGGACATGCCATGTTTGAATATAAATTCATGAACAATTAAAGTAAACGCGTGATGTAAATGCATGTTCGGATACCTTCAATCCGCATCACCTCACTGTAGTAGGAACAGAAGCGAAGATTGATGTGAATAAATTGCTTGAATAATAGCAGTCCTTGACAAAATATATCACAGCGACTACTATCCTCATCTGTTGTACGCAGTGGGGGAAAACAATGTATGTTTTAGTTATGGATTAACCCCTGAGAAAATCCAAAAACAAAGGCTCCCTGCATCAGCATTATGATTAATTATTATATATGATTATCATGTACTTAATATCAAAGAAATGTACATGTATGTGTTTTTTTTTTGGTATGAGAATTTTCTCTGTTCTGATTGTTACTTTTTCCTGTGGGAATATACATTTTAATGTTGCACTTTGGGATTAGAGGATGTTGATGTAAGAATCCTTGTGCACGACAGTACTTAAAAAGCCAATGTTGAATAGCCTTGGGAAGACGCGGCATTAGAAATCACAGAGATTCTGTATAGGCTATTCTCTTCAAGTAATGAGAGAGACAATATCAACATGTTGGATGGACAGAATGACTTCACTCATCCAATAGTCCCAGTAACAACAGAACAAAATATAAGTGAGAAAATACCTTACTCAATATGAAGAGTCAGAATGGCTCTACTCAGCAATGAGGGACAGTGGAACGTGGACACCCACTCCTTTCCCCTTCTCCCCTTGTTGTTTTGTATTTTTGTTTGTAATTGTCTTGTGAAAGTTAACACATCACAGTAGGTTAATGCGCGTGTTGTATTCTTTGTCATCCCTTTTCTATAGAAGAGAAGCAGGTGGTGGTTGAATGTGGTGGGACTATATCACTAAACCTGGATAATAGGTCAACAGCCAGAAAGTGAATGTCCTAACCATAGTCTGCATCTAGAAATACCCATGGACTGCTGCGCTCAATAGCTCCATAGCGAGCAACAGATAAATTAGAAGACAAATGACTGGGTGAGTGATTAAGTCCTATTTTAGTAGGAATATCCAGGATGGACTTCAAGATCTAATAATCTACAAAGATGAAGATCATCAGAGTACTGACAACAGTGTATCGTTTGCGTTACTTCTGAGAAGTATCACCTATGGCCTCATCATTCAACCAAGTCAGTGAAACTGGGACAATCCTTCAAGTTACTAAAACTAACCACAGTGAGTAACCTTCAACTGTTGGCTGGATTACCAAGTTAATATCCACAATGGATAAGTCTTCGAAAGAACATCTGACAGCTGCAACAGTCAAACATAAGGTTCCAGCCATGCAACCCCAAGTTCTAGCTATGAACACCAACTCAAAATGGGAGAAGACACTGAACCACATAAGCCAATACAACCAAGGTACAAACTTAATATCATCTGAAACATAACTACGAAACCAGATTACCTCAAGGTTCCAAACCCTGAACACCATCAGATAAAAGATCATATGAAAGCAACTAAATGCCTCTACATCAGCAACAAGAGGAATCATCCAATTGTTTGCAAACCTGTTACTGTGCTGGATTTATTCATCTGTGGATATATGTAGGTATAGATCAATTGTGGCCCTAGTCACAGATACTACCATGAGATGCCTCTCAGTCAATTAAAGTTCTACACTGGACTAGATAACAACGACTAATTCCTTGCCGGTCCAATGTCAGCCTAAATGCCATGGGTTATAGACTCGTGACTAGGTGGGTGAAACCTTAGTGTAAGCCAATGTGGTAGTCGGATATTATAAGCCGAGAAGCTGAATGGACGTCAACATTTCATCAGACTTGATGATAAAGGGAATTACCTTCTGCAAAGCTTAATTGGAACTCCTGAAGTATGACCAACCGGAGGCACCAAATTTCACAAACAGGGCACCAAGCCTAAGGCAACAGAATATTCGTGATTCTAGCCCCAAACGGAGGGGATATATGGTGTGTGATTTTTCAATTCCTGGATTATGGAGTATAAAATAGTCACCAGCCAATTACCAGTGGATAAATATTAGGAACATAACTGAGTGCATTAATTCGGTACCCAGATAATGGGAAAAGGATCTAATCGACAGCAAAGATGAACCCTTAACCGCACACCAGGAGAAAATTGACTCTATTAATTAGTTTAATTAGTAATACAAAAGGCCGTTTATGTGTTGTTGTTTTTTCTTCTGAAGGTAGCAGGTCAGTAGTTTTTTTCCAATGATATATAGATGGTATAGTATTTTGACACCAGCTCATTATTTTTTTAAATGAGAACATTGTAAACGGTGTCAGAACAAAATGTTTATATGTTGGGGTTCTAAGTACTTTGATCATTATTTGCCTTAACTATGAGGGAAAATGAAAGTAGACCCAATTTGTGGTTGTTGTGATGTTTGTAATAACATTGTTTTGTTTTTTTCTGGGGTCACTGGGTACTATATTGTAACAATGCAACTAATTCCCATGCCTGTCTGAAAATGCAGTGTTTATTACACCTATATATGTAACTGCAGATCTTGAGTTAATACCTGAACTGTTTGTCCAAAAGTGTTGTGTACATCAAGTAAATGTGGTGTCCAACAAGTGGTTGTTTATATGTTGTGAGCAATCAATATCCTTCTAGCACTATAGTTAATTTAAAGGGTGATGAAGTGGGAAGGGAAACCTACACACAGATGCCATTGTTTCAAGGATTGAACTCTTTTCTCCTGGGATTTGTGGTAAATATCCCTGATCACCCTGGATTCTAACCAGTGACCAGAGAATCAATAAAACCCCCTAGACATCTTAACAATATTCTCAGGAATTAAAATCCACATCCCACAAAGAGGAATTACAACAGGAGGCGGCTAAACTCTTCACATCAATTACTAAAACGGTAGCAGAGAGGTCAGCGCAACAAACGGGGGCAATAAACCAAATCGTCAAAGCTCAGACCGGTGAATTGGCTAGACAAAGTGCCAAACAAGCTAACGAGCTAGCTCAGGTTTTGGGTAGGGTTTAGCCATTGAGGGCAGAGCTCTTGATGAGGCAGATGAGGCCAGAGCCCCTGAAGGGGTTGCTCCTCCAGAGCCTATTATGGTTGATGTAGATCGGGGCTTGGATGAGGAAATTATTAGGAGCCATGGCTTCCGAATGCCTAGCGAGCTCCTCAACGCGCCAGAGGATGTGCTTCGCGACATCCTTGATCGCTCTGCAAAGCTCAATTAAAACGAACTCGGCGCGGCAAAGAGGAGAGCCGATACCACTAAGGAGGAACGTCAAGAGTTACAACAAGAAATTGATGCTATAAAAGACTACAGGAGGGTTGTTAAAACCATATTGGATAATCGGTGTAAGGTCGTTGTCCGTGGGCGAGGGCTGAAACTCCGAGGGAGCAAATTCGGCACCCTAACTATTGATCCCGCAGCTCTGGCTGCGGGCTGGCTGCAAGCCTTTGATGGGGACACCCTAGTATTGTCGGCCCCGGCAGATGAGACGCTGTACGATCTCCTAACCAAGCCGTTCGTCAAAACAAAGCAATACACCCAACAGGCTATTGAGACATTTAGCCAGCTGGCCCAACTTACTAAAATACCTGTTTACAATAAAAAAGGGAGAAAATACGGACTAATCCTTGGTAGCGGTGTGTTATACTACAACGATCCCAACACTCTGGTGGAGCGTCTAGTCCTGTTAGTAGCCTCGAAGGAGGCGGGGAATACGGGAGTTGACACAGAAATATCTGCGATATTGGATGAGCTTATGCGCAGTGGGGCGGTCTCTAAGGAACAGGTCCTCAAGTTGAACAGAAGAATCTTCGTTCATTAAACATGGAGCTTCAAGTGTTGAAGGACATCCGCGACCGGCACGCGGCGATGGAGGTGCGACTCGCACCGAAGGAGAATATGTCCTGGTGGTAACGTCAGATAACAGCGACTGGACGACCTACTATTCCCCAGCGCTGTACCTTGACCCCCAGAAGTCATACGAGCTGGCCTTGCTTAATCTAGAGACCTACAACTCCATCAGCAACGTTAACTTTACCAACAATACTTTCGTCTACCGTGTGGAGAAGAAGGAGTGGAAAACCATCACAATAGAAGTGCCTATGAGCTCGCCCAGATTAATCGGGAGATTCAAAGAAAGATGGAGGAGGCCCAGGATTGGAATGGGAAGGCGGAGGAGAAGTATTACATCTCCATAGGACTCAACCCCTCAACCCTTCGAGCCTTCGTAAAGATAACCAGCCCCGACTATGAGGTAGACATGGGTGCTTCGTCTTTGCGCAAAATACTTGGGTTTGACCCGCAAATACTGACTAAGGGCTATAAAGAAGGGGAGAAACCAATAGACATCTTCCATGTGAATAGCATTCTAGTTAATTGCAATGTGGTGAGTGGGTCTTACTTCGGTGGGGGAACCCACCCTACCATCTACTCGTTCTTCCCCAACGTGTGTCCTGGCTATAAGATCTTAGAGTCTCCCAGAACTGCTGTCTACCTCACCATCACCCAAGCTGGCAGTATACACAGCATACGCGTCTGGTTGACTGACCAAGATGGTGCACAATTAAGCTTTAGAGGTGAGCAAATACCTATACGGCTACATATTCGCTGTGTGTAACCATGTACGTTTTCCCAAGACGTCGGATGCGGGTAGGTGGGGGGATGTTCGATTGGTTGGGCTCGGCAGCTCGGGCGGTTGGAAGTCTGGTCTCTTCGGGTGCTAAGGCGATACCCAGTTGTCAGAGTCTAGAGCAGTGCAGTGATGCAGTGACATCGTTACGCCCGCCAGGCGACTTAGTTCCCCAGCCGGGATGCCGTAACTTCGTTACGCCCGCCAGGCGAGTAGTAGGTACCTGCCTGCGAGGTTGCTGGCTGACGAGACGGCCAGCGGTCAGGCAAGGACGAAGCAAGACGCACGCATGCCTCGTGAAGCCACTTCAGGTGGGGAGGCACATTGCGAGCTATAGACAGACAGCTCTGGGACGTGGACTCGACAGGACGTATGATGAGAGAACGGCGTTGTGTGGTTTCTGTGCCCGAAAGTCGAGTGTCTGTTCATCTTGAGAGATTGTGAGCTGTATTGTGTATGTAAGTGTATTGAAGTATAACTTATATCTTGTAATGATCATCGTATCGTATTTGATCTGTAAATAAATCCATTGAACGTTGTGTCGTTGAGTCTTAAGTCAAATCACGTTGTACTTGTACTGTCTCACATGTGTTAGGAAAAACGAGCCAGGTTTAAGACCCTGACATGTGTGGACGTGGTGGCATTCATCCGGCTTTGAAATGAACGTGTTTATGTGATTAACGGTTAAAACTAGAGTTTGTGAACTTAGAATTTTTGTCAAACTTTATGGTACATGTAAATGTGATCGTGGAAGGCTCATTTTGATAGATATTATTACATTGTTTAAACATGGAGACTAGTTGTAAACGTACAGTGCATACATATTGTTTGGTCTTGTAAACGTGTAAAACATCAGTGATTGTTGAACTTGTCACCGTTTTGACCTTGTCGACATTGTAAACTTGTCGCCATTGTGACCTTGTCGACATCTTGTAAACTTGATGTCTATGTCCTTACTGAATGTCATCTTGATGTAAGTGATGTGTCATCAATGTTGTAACGTGTTGAGATACATTTAGATTGTCTTTGTAAAGTGAATTGTGGAAAGCAGAAAGTTTTGGAAAGAAAGTGACTTGTGTTTTGAAAAAAAAATTTGTTGACTGACAAAATTACGACCTACAATTACACTCAACGCCATACAAACCTAATCAAAACTTAGTGACAAGCAGGCACACCACAGCAAATAGACAGGTTTTCTGTGCCATCTGAAACCCTTGCCCGTAGAGGTCATTTGTGTTTGAAGTAGCGACCCTACAGTTCCTAGCCCGATTTCCAACCGTTCTTCACCGCATCCGGTGCACTTGAGTATATTTTTCTTTTCATATACTTTTGGATCCAAATTTAGGTACGTATTGTCAATAGAACATAATTGTAAATTGTTTACTTTACTAACCACTTGTAACAGATTGTGTGGCTGGTATTTCATTGGCATTTTCCATCATGTCGTCATTAAATGATTTCATCGATATGGGGTTGAAATTAAAGTTAACAGGTGATGAGTTAACGAAATGGAGTGAGAAGAAATACTCTGAATACCACGAGCGTGAAGAAAGAGCAGCTGAAAGAGCTGCCAAGCAAGCAGAGAGTGAAAGAGAAACAGCATTGAAGAAAGCTGAGATAGCAGCTCAGAGTAAACGGGAAGAGCTGGAAGTGCAGTTAAAGATGAAACAACTTGATACTGAGACTGCCATTAATAAAGAGTCTAAGAAATCTGAGAGACTGGAGAAAGAAAACCAGTACAAGAAATACCAAGGTATAGTACGTAATTATACCTCGGGTGACTGCATTGCAGAATTTACCCAAAATTTTGAGACGTTAATGGACCATTACCAGATTCCACTGTCTGAATGGAATATTATTTATATGAGGAGTTTATCAGGGGAGCCTCTTAAAGTCATTGAGACTATCCCCACAGACCTCAGAAAAGATTACCATTATCTAAAATCAAAGATTATGGCACATTTTATGTTAGATGAGGCAGGTTACAGAGAACAATTCAGCAAGTTGAGCCCAAAACCGACTCAAACGTTGACAGACGCTAGGTTCTTTACGAAGGTAGACATGACAAAAGGTTACTGGCAAATAGCGGTAGACGAACAGAGCAGACATCTGACAGCATTTGCCACACCTTGGGGACTGTACGAATGGTGCAAACTTCCATTTGGGCTTGTCAATGCCCCAGCCACATTCGTACGTATGACACGACTTTTACTAATAGATATACCGAACATAATTTGCTATATTGACAACATTTGTGTTCACACAAAGACGATGACAGACCACATAAAGACATTAGAACAGACATTTGAACGCATTAGACAGCACGGACTGACGGTAAAGCCTGCAAAAGTAGACATAGCCTACCAGGAAATATCCTTCTTGGGGTACAAAATATCCAATGGCTTTGTCACGACAGACGATAACATCGTGTCGAAGATACTAAAACTCTCACTTCCGACTACGAAAAAGCAAGTCAGAAGTTTGTTAGGACTGATAAATTATTACCGGCAGTTCATTCCTGATTTTTCCGAACTGACCGAAGTATTTACTAACTTACTAACAAAAGATAAACCGGAGAAAATTGTAAGCAATGAATGCCTAAAATTTGCATTCCAAAGAGTATTAGCTTTGTTTTCTGATAATAGCTTAAATAATCTTATTCTGAAATTGCCCGATCTTCAATTACCTTTCAGATTGCGTACAGATGCGAGCTCCGTGGCGATTGGAGCAGTCTTGTTGCAAGAGCATAATAACATCCTTCACCCTGTGTACTTCGTATCCAGGAAACTGAAACCCAGAGAACGGGCTTGGTCAATACCTCAGTTGGAAGCCCTAGCTCTAGTGGTGGGTATAACTAAATTGTCCAGATTCCTCCTAGGACGTCATTTTATTGTAAATCCGACAGTAGTCCATTGCGATTTATCAATTCAGGTGTACCTTCAAACCAAATGGTAGCGCGCTGGTCTCTTAAGCTCCAAGATTACAGCTTCGAAGTTCGACATATCCCAGGCAGAACCAACACGATTGCCGATCTTTTGTCCCGTTGTCCGACCGACCCAGTGAGCACTAATGTCTGAGTGCAGTGTGTAAAATAGACTCAGATTAACACATCCATCCATCAGTGAATAATTTTTTCATTCACGAAAGCTGTGTAATGTCTACAATGTGATGTGATAGGGGTAACTCCCAATATATATAGTGTTCTTATGTTACTAATTAATGTAGTGATTGTCGTGTATAATTGTGTAGTGTGTGGTAGAAAGCGAACTTTATTAATTGTATATATTACGAAACAAGGACAGTGCCACATTCGCTCAAAACTTACCGTAAGCGAACTATCCAATTTGACAGTGGTATCTGCGTGTGGAGCACTCCAGTGATATTTTAAATCCGTGTGTGAAAGTGTGACCTGAACATTGACATCTACACCACTGCAGTCAATCGAAATCCAGAAGTTTTTCCAGGGAAACACCCAACACATGAACGATTAGAACATTGTACATTCCGTAACTACATCAGACAGGAACAAGTGTGTTCTACAAGTTTCAACATCAGCTGTTTAGTGTTCGTGTGTACTTCCGGATTAGTTAGAAAGTTAGTTCAAAATTAGCAGACGACAAACAAAAGTTTAAACAGCTATGACGATTCTAAAATCTTTAGGAATCAACAAATTTGAATACACGAATTGTGTATTTATATTTTTTATGTAGTGTAATCTTAGAATCATATCTTGATTAATTTATTCATACTACCGACTTTTTCTCGCTAGTATGAAGAATCATCAAGCGATGACGCTAAGAGATAGAATAATTATTGTAAAATATTATATTTCAGAAATTTTGAAGTTATTCCCCTTTCATTTAGTTGTTACTACATCATTACACCAAAGGGCTATAATGTGAAATGTATACGATTATGTGTTGTATAAAAATAACCATGTTGTTGCCAGATTGTTAACACACCAAGAAGCCATCTACTGGGCATGGTAGAGTGTTACTGACATTGCAGACCAACACGAGAGCTCCTGGCCAAATAAGGTCAGAGTTTGAGCGTTTAATGCTACTTATCTAAAAGCCGTATTTCGGTCTAGCCAGATGGTTTTTGTTTCAGAAACCATATTATTACTTTTTTTTTGAAAGGCTGCGAGGTAGATGCTTGGAGCTGGTACTGCCGATCTGACTGGGTCAATAATGCAATTGAGGTAATCAGCCATCGAGAGGATGAAACTTGACAAGTGTTAAAGGTTGAACACCACATGTCGTTGAATACAACTTCCATTTCTTATATTTTTCTATGTCAAAATGTGAATGTCTATGTATTCTGATTCCAATGTAGATAACAACAGAAGGGTCGACTCTGACAAGGTTAAAATATTAACCCAGTATGTACATATAGTATACATGAAAGATGACATCTTTCATGGAGCTGCCCGGGGGAGCATGTCAGAGTCTAGAGTAGTGCAGTGATGCAGTGACATCGTTACGCCCGCCAGGCGACTTAGTTCCCCAGCCGGGATGCCGTAACTTCGTTACGCCCGCCAGGCAAGTAGTAGGTACCTGCCTGCGAGGTTGCTGGCTGACGAGACGGCCAGCGGTCAGGCAAGGACGAAGCAAGACGGACGCATGCCTCGTGAAGCCACTTCAGGTGGGGAGGCACATTGCGAGCTATAGACAGACAGCTCTGGGACGTGGACTCGACAGGACGTATGATGAGAGAAAGGCGTTGTGTAGTTTCTGTGCCCGAAAGTCGAGTGTCTGTTCATCTTGAGAGATTGTGAGCTGTATTGTGTATGTAAGTGTATTGAAGTATAACTTATATCTTGTAATGATCATCGTATCGTATTTGATCTGTAAATAAATCCATTGAACGTTGTGTCGTTGAGTCTTAAGTCAAATCACGTTGTACTTGTACTGTCTCACATGTGTTAGGAAAAACGAGCCAGGTTTAAGACCCTGACACCAGTGCTGTCAGTAAAGTTGCCAAATTTTTCGGCAGCCCCTTGGTTAGGAATGTGGCCAAGACGACGGAGTCTGTGGCCTCCGTGGGCGCAGCGGCAAAAAAGATGGTGGACGCCCTCAAGCCTTTGCCGCCCCAGCTGAAAAGGGAACTCACAGCTACGAGCACTGAGGTCTTGAAGAAGCTCGCAGCCCAGCCAGTCGTCCAGCCCACCATCCAACCAGCCGTCCAGCCAACCGTCCAGCCCAGTCTGGAGTCGCTGGACATCGCCAGCCGAGGTGGAGGTTTCAAGACAATTAGAGATAAGTCTAGACGTTTATAATATCACCATGGAGGAGCTCCGCACTTCCATGCTTGAAATTACCGAGCCTGTGCATGTCGATGAAGGTATTGAATCCTTTGAGTATCGGGAGTATGAGTCACAGAACCCAGCTGCTCTCAACCAGAATACTACTATCCAGATTGATATACACGCTCAGGATGCCTTCACACTCCCCTCCAAGAGCTATCTTCTAGTAGAAGGCCGGCTCAAGGCTGTTGGAGATGCTCCCTATGATGCGAATAGTCTGGTGGCCTTGGTTAACAATGCTGTCGCGTTCATGTTCAACAAAATACGTTACCAGCTTAACAACAACACCATCGATGATGTGTCATATCCTGGGCAGGCTACAACCATGATGACCCTTCTATCATGTGGGGAGGACTTTTCTTGGGGTGAAGCTCTCAATATGTGGTGGTATAAGGACGCTGGAGAGGGGACTGCTGCGGTGGGGAATCCGGGTTGGGAAAGGCGACAGCTTCTTATCATGAATAAACCAGCAACGAAGGGCAACTTCAGTTTCTGAGTCCCACTCAAATATTTCTTCTTTTGCAATGATTATGAGAAGGTGCTCTATGGCGTAAAGCAATCCCTACAGTTAGACCGCCAGAACGATGCTCATGCCATCCATCGCAGCGCATTCGCGCTGGCGGCTGTGGCCGCTGCGGAAGGTAGGCCTACTGTATCAGCTGTGGTTCCCCCCACCAAATGGTAAGATCGAACTGTCTAAGATTGCCTGGATGATGCCTCACGTTATTCCCTCTCTGACCTATATGAGCTCGCTCATGACTCTGATAGAGAATAAAGTTAGAGTGCCTGTGGCTTTCCGTGCCTTACAGTGTGATAGCTTGGCGGTGCCGCAGTCCACTTCCTTCACCTGGCAGTTGGGGGTTAAATCCCAAACAGAGAAACCTCGGTGGATCCTGGTGGCTTTTCAAACTGATCGTGAAAACGACCAGACGAAGAATAGTGCTGTATTTGATCATGTGCGGGTGAAGAATATTCATGCCCTGATCAACAGCGCGCGCTACCCCCTAGTGGATATGAATATCGATTTCGCCGAGTATAGAACCTCTCGGGCCTACAAAGCCTTTGCAGACTTCAAGGAGGCGTTCTATGGTATTACAGGTCTGGAGTCGTCCAACCTGGTGAATCCTATGGATTTTGTTGCCCTCTACCCCATACACGTTATTGATTTGCGGGATCAGTCTGAAGCCATTAAGAACGCTGTTCAAGCTATCACCCTCAAGGTAGAGTTCGACGTTTCTGTGCCCGCAGACACTAAGGCTTTCGCAGTGATCTTGGCAGATAAGTCTATGTTCTTGGAATCTGATGGCAGGAAGTTTACTACAGTCTTGAATTAAACACTAGAGATATACCCAGATAACTATGGCGCTGATATCGTATGGGTTGAGCCTCTCTCCGGGGCAGAAAGAGACGTTGGTCAAGGCTGCGAAAGACGGCACTGGTGCCACCCTACGCCTGGGTGTGGGGCAGCTGCATGGTGCTGATAGTGTCGGCCTGACCCAGCGTCAAATTAACCACATTAAGAAGAGTGTTGCTGCGGGTTCTGGGGCTGAGCTGACCTTCTCGAAGAGTCAGATTAAGAAGATGGTTAAGGTGGGTGGGTTTTTCCCCGCATTGGGGGCTGTGATCCCCCTCTTGGCTAAGGCACTCCCCTGGCTGGGTGGATTGGGGGGCTTGATGGGTGGGGCTGCTGGTGTGGCTCAGGCAGTTGATCAGGCTCGCCATAACCGCGCGATGGAGGGTCGGGGTTTGCCGCCTGTGTTAAAGGATATCTTGGGGAGCCATCCTATTTATGGTCCTGCGATCAAACTTCTTGATAAGGCTGGAAAGGGTGTGTACCTCTCTAGAGGCAAGGGGATGAAAAAAAAGAAGCATTAAGCAACTTTGATATTGAGAAGGCGGCTAAGGATATACCCCACTTCCGCGGTGTGTTTATGCGCGATGATCTACCCGCGGCTCTACACGATCCGGAGTGTGGGATAGTCAATCTAGACTCATCAGAGGGTGAGGGGACCCACTGGGTGGCTTATTACAGGGCGGGGCCTATGGCGATTTACTTCGATAGTTTCGGGCTTGACCCGCCCCAGGAGATCCTGGATTATCTAGGGTGTCCCGTGCGCACCCAAACTTTTCAGCTGCAGAGGGCAGACGATGTGATCTGTGGCCATTTATGTCTTCATGTGCTTCGTGGGCTGGCGGGTGGGCAGCAATTTGAAGACATAATACTGCGTATGCTATAACCATGTCTGTTGGAAAGTGCGGTGGAGAGGCTGGGACTGTTGTCCAGCTTAGCCGGGCTGGGCTCGTGCGCAAGTATGGGGACACTATGCAAGGTATACTATCCATGGGCGGGTTTCGCCTCACTAATGTGGGGGAACCTTCTGGGGAGCATGATGCGACCACTAAAACGTATGTTGATTTTCGTGATGGGAAGGCGCAGCGGCTCTTGAGGAAGATGGTGACTCTGCGTGCTCAGGAGATACAGACGAAGGTTGATGCAGATAAAGCTCAGCTGGAGGCTTCCATAAAGCAGAAGGTGGAAGAGAGTACTAAGCATCAGGATAAGGTAATTAGGGACTCTATTGGTGAGCTCCCCTATCTTAAACTTGGTGGTGGTGCCTTGTCTGGGGATCTTGATATGCAAAAACACCTCATCATTAATTTAGCAGACCCAACATCCAGATCAGGGAGCGGCTACGAAGGTTTATGTGGATGCGGGCGTTAAGTGGGTGATAGGTGAGCGCACCCAAGGTATGGCTACAAAAGTATATGTTGATACAGGTTTGGAAGATTATCTTCAACTTATTGGGAGAACCTTGACAGGTGTCCTCGATATGCACGGTAACCATATCACTAGCCTCCCAGACCCTACAGCAGAGAATGAGGCGGCCACGAAAAAATATGTAGATGAGCGCGTCAAAGACGCGGCAAAGACATATGATGGTGAGCTTGCAAAACAGCCCGAGGTGTTTAAAGCGGTTGCGGGGGAGTATGTGGATGCTCGATTCGGGCCTCCCGACTGGGAGCTATGGTTTGAGTTTTAAAAAATCCCAATATTGGATGGAAAGACAGAAAATCTGACTGTCTTACAAACATGGGAACACTACCCTGTATACTTGGCGTTGTGGAAGCTGGTAGGGTGCATATTGTTGAAGGTGTTTTGTGTCTTCAAGCTGACAACGCCGTTTACGACCTTAGTTTGGTGGGCTACTGGCCCGAATATATCGACCGCCCTCCTTCAGAGAGCACTCTATATATCAAGCTCCTTCTTACAAGGGGGGGGGGGGGGCTTTTACAAATTGGGGGCATATAATGCCGGGTCTTCAAGTAAAATCTACGGAGAGTACGGCAGGTGTCCTGTTTTATAATTAAATTACGCCAAAGAAAATAAGTTTGGAGGTGACAATCAGATGCCGCGATTGGACCAAACATAAATGCAACTTGCCGTCAGTTTGGGATATGTTAAGGTTTCAGCCTTGGATTCATCTTATCAAGTTTTTGTTTACTACACAATCTAGTCACTGAGGAGTATTCAAAGTATATAACCTCAAATTGAATATATGGGCGCGCTTGACTAGTATACGATGGCGCCCGACCAGGCCTTTCGCCTTCAAGAGATCACCAGACTACAGAAGAGCTTGGAGGCTGAGCATGAAAAACGGTCTCTGTTGTATAAGAAGTACCACCGGGTTGTGAATGTCTTGGATGGGATTGATACAGCGCTGCTTACTGTGAGTGTGGGGCTTCTGTCAACTGCCATTGCAGTCCCAGTCGTCTTCGGTCTAGAGATAGGCGCTCTCGTTTGCGGGCTATTGGGGCGGCCTGGCAAGTTGGCGGCTCACAGATGTGCGCTTAAAGCCAAGAAGCATGACGAAATCAGGATTTTGGTTGAATCTAAACTTTCAACAATCTCCGATCTTGTCTCGGCGGCCTTGCAGGACCATGAAATTTCTGATGCGGAATTTAAATTAATTCTGAATGAATCAGTGAAATTTCGACAACTGCAGGCTGAAATTCGGCGCAAAGTTTCTGCCGACTTGCACGTGAAAAAAGAGCTTTCTGACTTCACCCCACCAGTCAGAAAGCCTGCCCGCTATGCAGCAGTAGCCCGCTAGGCTGTTGTACCTCTAGCGCGCTCTTTTTTCATAGCCTCTTTCACCTCGATGAATTTCTCCATGAAGAAGGGTTCGTCTATGTCTTCTGGCAAATCTCTTGTCAGAGACTCATAGCGCTCAACTAGTTCACGATCACAAGTGTGGCACACATCGCGCGGTTGCTGTACTTCTGCATTGCAGATAACACACCCAAACACAGTCCTACCCTTTTTAAGTAGTTGGAGGTGGTTGTAGCAGAACTCGCCGTGGCACCTGCGCTCGCACCGGATCGAGGCCCCTTGATGCACAAGCCACCTGCAATTCTTCATTTTGAGTCTGGGGTGGTAATCTCTAATGTATCCGTTAATCAAAGACTCTTTCATCTCGATGTATTCTTCCAAGATGTTGAGTGTTTTAAGGATTGATTCGTGGCATAGTGTGCATATGTCGCGCGGCTGTAGGATATCCCAACCACAGATCAGACATGGGGTGTAGCCCTTGCCTATAGCAAAAAGGACTTTGTGTGTGTCGCAGAACCAGGCGTCGTTGCACGGCATATCACAAACCTCATAGCGACCGCCGATACGCCACGCACAATGCTCCATGATTCGTCTGCACTATCCCAGTCAGCTTCAAATTGACATGCTAGGCACAACTCGTGCAGCACTTCATCCTCCTCGGCAATTGTTTCTAAACAGTCTGGTGGAAGTCCTAAAGACCTCCAACCCCAAGGCGTATGAATGATTATAGTTCCCCCACTTATTCTTCTGCCTTGTCGTTGTATGATCCGGAGATGATAGTCACAAAAGCGCCGCCTCGAGGGCTTTCCACAGAATGTTGTGGGACTCTTAAACCACTGGCAAGTAGGCATGCTATGTGTGGGGTGGCTTCTCCTCTAAAGTACGGACCATTTCCAGTAGGGCGTTCATGCAGCGTCTGCAGACCTGCTTCCTACTCCGAATCTTGCAGATCAGGCACATAATGAGGATCTAGCTTCATACCTTTATATGGGCGCAGCTTGATGTTGGTCTTCCTCTCAAACTCCCAAAGCATCCTATGGAAGGCGTCTAGCGTGCAACGCTCACACATCTCATAAGGTCGCTTAACCCCCCTCTCACAGAATATACACTCTTCTATGACCACACACCGCTTCGCCTGCGCATTGTGTCGAGAACAATAAAGACCGATGCATGACCGACCGCAACGCAGCTCTGTGCCGAGTTTGGGCCACTCACAACTGTGGGTATTCATCTTGGTATACCCAAGGGTTGTGGCTCTAATTCAGGATATCTTTCACTTGCGGTGATGTATTATAATATGGCGACGTCCCATCCGCTCTTCGGTAGTTGCACCAAACTTCTGGGGGGTGGTAGTGGGTCCACACTCCATGGGCATTCCTCCAACGTTGCATGCGCTGTTGCGTCGGTCTCGACTGTAGCCATTGACTTGTGTCCATGGTGTGTACCCCATATATACTATAGCTCTAAGTAGTATATCCAGAATGACACTACAACGGCTCGCGACGGCCCGGTCGCCTGTAGGAGGCGTGCGCCCCGGGGCCCTGGGGGGCGGGGCCTCGGGGGTTGGGACCCTAGGGGGCTTTCTTTTGGCGCCCCTCCACTACCACCCCGCTTTTGGCCCCAAAGCCCCAATGTACACCTACTCATGTTTGTATACACATCATAGAAGCTACCCCCTCCACTGTTCTGTACTGATACCTAAGTTCAGCACAGTCAGGGCTATAAGAGCCCGCAGAGCATTCAGTTATGATTGCGACCACTATTCGCTCTTGGGGCGCCTTAGATCACAGGGAAGGTCTATTCCACGAGAAGTATCTTTACCCAACAACCATGGTGGACACCAGAGGTGGAGATATCATGGAGGGGAAAGAGGGCGGCCATAAGGAATTGGCAGAGGGTGCGGAGAGCAACAAATTCATTTGACACAGAATTAGAGGAGACTGAAGGGTATACAAAAGTAAAGATGCAGGATTTTAAACTCCCGGCAGCAGAGGCAAAAAAGATGAAGTGGGAACAGTTTATAAATGAAGTCGTCGGGGATGTGACATTGGATATATTCTGGAAGCTACACAGGCAGATAAACATACAGGCAATGCCCAGTACGCATGGCACATTTTATGATGATAACAACCGACCTACAACTACTGACGAGGGGAAGTCTTCTTGAAGTATATTTAAACCAGGCGAACCAGCGGGATAGAGCTATTTGAGATATGGTCAGAGAAGCCTTGTCACCGGTCACTAAGATGGATGACTGTGAGGTTAAAGTGAAGGATATTAGACGGATAATGAAAAGGGCTAAAGTCACAGCGCCAGGCCCGGGTTGGGTGAGATACTCCCATATGAGTAATATGAAAGATGGGGACTTGGAGGAGAAAGCTCTTTGTTTCATCCTAAGCATGAGAAAGGCGGAAATACCCCAGGATTGGCTGCACAGCTAACTGGTCCATCTCCCAAAGCCAGGTAAAGATCACTCCAAACTTAATGGATACAGAATCATAACCCTGATAAACACCTTTGCCAAAGTCGTCGTAAAGATAGCAGCCCGCAGGCTCCAGCGACATTTGGAAAGTCGTAATCTGTTTTCCACATGGCTCGAGAGTTACCGACCGGGGAAGGACACCTGGGTCAGTGAGGCGAATTTTGCATTTGATGTCTACGAGGGCTTCCAGGATAAACGAGAGACAGTGGCTGTAGCTCTTGACCTGGTGGATGTGTATAACAGGGTCAGGTGTGATCGGTTGATATACACTCTGTTGGACATGGAGGTCTGCACTTGCCTTGTTAGATGGGTTGCGGCGGTCCTTTATGAGCGTAAGGTTGCACTGCGCATGGGTTCCTGGACTTCTGACCCATGTACTATTACACCTGGGTTGCCACAGGGATCTGCCATGTCCCCAGTGCTTTTTTAATGTCTACGCGAGCAAAGTCGCAGCTGTTGAGTCACCAGGTGTTGGTAGAATCTTGACATTTTCAGATGATGTTCTTGTGTACAGACAGGGCAGGAAAAGGAAAAGTTTCGCTAAAGATTTATAGATGGGGTGGTGCAGAGACGCAGGGGCCGTTATAAACCCAGAAAAGGCATCGGTTGTGTTTTACTCCCTGGATAACTAGATCATAAAGGCAGATTTCCCATGTATTATATTGAATGTATGTCCTCTTAGTAGAGAGAGTAAACTGAAGTACTTCGGCATCACCTTTGACAGATGTATGTTTTTTTAAGGATCATGTGGAAGCTGTGGTGGTGAAGGCTGATTGTGGACTTATATGTGGACTTAATGCTTTGAGGGCGATTGCAGCAACCGGGTTAGACCATAGGATACTTTACAGGATCTTTCAACAGTTAATAATATCTGTCACGGAATATGGTTTGGGGCTGCTGACAGTATCGAAGAGCCTGCCTGAAAGATTGGAGCGCATACAGAATGCGGCATTGCGGGTTATCCTGGGGTGCACAAAGGATACACCAATTCTGCGCAGGGGGCATATCCTGGCGCTATCAACAAAGGCGGATAGACATAGGGTCCTTCAATTCAAATGGTACAGGGTGAATCCCCCCCCCCCCCCCCAAAAAAAAAAAAAAAAAAAAAAAAAACGGAACGAACACATCTTTGAACGTTTTGGGCATCATTAGGACGAAACAGAGGATTGGGTCGAGATAAACAGCAAAACGGTGGCCACCCCACACACATCAATGACTCACTATCCTAGTTGAGAGGGCGATTACAGGGAAGACTGATCAGCATGACGTGTGACTTGGAGAGGGCACCACATTCACCTGACTTGAACGCCTATATTTTTGTTCATTGGGGTATCTCAAGGGTAATGTGTACCAGAACAACCTCAAACGATTTGGGAACTGAAGGCAGTAATCACAGCAAAGATTAGGTATATCCCCACAGAGGAATGCGGTCGAGTAATTGACAATTTAGCGCAACGCAGGCAAGAGTGCATCCAACGCTGGAGGCCATTTAGAGCATAACTTTTATGCAAAGCGACCTACGTAATTGAAACAGTCGGTAATGATTATACACAGATTGAAATGTACGTTCACCAAATTTCGAAAAATGTGCTTGACATTTTTAGGATTTAATAAACTTTTTATGGTTGTGTTGTTGTTGTTGTTGTTATTTTTTGGGTGGGGGGGGGGGGGGTCACTCTGTACCTGAGAGTTGCAGCAGATAGGTATCACACCCAGCATGAAGCCATGGATATGGTCACAACTCAAGACTAAGACGAGGCAAATCCTGGATGGCACAGACAGAAATATCTATACGTCAGGTGTGTTATCTGGAAACCATCAATCGTGAAAAAGAGTGGATTGAAGTGCCGGAAGACATGACGGACAGGCATAATGTTATAGTGTCACTGGGTCGTGAGTGCAGAGAATGGGCAGCGGGCCGCACAGGGTTTGAGATGCAACAACTAATCCAGAGTAACACACATCAAGGTGACATGATTATTTATACTGATGTGTCAGTGGTGAGAAACAGACGAAGTGGTTGGGATGTCCCTGCGAAGACTAATGGGCGGTTCTTAAAAAAGGAGAGTGTGACATATGAGGCTACTTCCTCAAGCATGAGAATGGAGATGGAAGCAGTCACAGTGGTATTCCATTGGTTAGAGACGACCACTGCAACATACATTATCTTTATCACGAACTCAATGAATATGCTTAGTAAGGTGGAGAAAGAAATGTTTTATGTGGAATGGCTCACCTCGATTCAGAGGTCACAGAGTGTGAGAATTGTGTGGATTTTTTGCCCTGACGGGAGTGCGGGGGAATGATATGCACCACTTGATGGTAGATTACTTATGGAGGTGATCTGTGCGCCTGTGGGACCAGGTGGATAAGGTGGGGGAAAAGATTGAGAAACCGTATGTGGAAAGGATGAGATTGCGGGGGATTGGCAGGGGTTCTGGTAGAATCTCAAAACTGAAAGGGAAGACCAGGAGAGCTTTTAATCATATAGAGATGGGAACGATTAGTAGTGTGACTTTTCGCTGGCTGTTGAACGAGGGGACGGAGCGCGTATGGGAAAGTCCTGGGTGCAGTGATGTAAGTTCTTGACCCAACTAAACTCAGTTCAACTCATAGAACCAGTTTGTATAAAGTGTATACACATGTTTGTATACAGTTAATAAAATATGTTTGTACATAGTTATAGAACATATTTATATACGGTTCATAAACAATGTTTTTCGTTTATTCATAGAACATGTTTGCATACACTTCATAGAACATGTTTGCATACACGTCATAGTACATGTTTATATACAGTTCATAAACAATGTTCTTCGTAGATTCATAGAACATGTTTACATACATTTATAGAACTTGTATATATACACTTTAAAAATTCCCATAAAAATTCATTAAGTCAGTAACCAACTGAGCTAACATGATGAGATTAAGCATATAACCTTATCATTATGTACACCCAACAAAAACAATTTTGTTCTGGAGATTGTACAGCAGATCTCAATGTTTATTTATATGCGGTATACAATTTACGGGTCACAGATAAAGTGCATATTATGAAGTGAATTACATCTTCACACGGAAACATCAGTGTTGAATAATGAATATTCTTCGTAATGCACAGGACTTTCCTTATGAGAAGCATGTCATAATGTGAAATGAAACCGTGTTCAGAGGATATGCCTTGCCTTGTTAATCAAATTGACGCACATTACTGTAAAACATATTTGTTAGCGTGAATTAAATACAATTTCACCAAAACATCAAAGAAAGTTTGCCGCTTTCTATTATTTCAGTTGCCTTTAGACCTCTCAAAGACATATTTTTCGGGTGGGTGTAAATATAAGACGACAGGAAAACTTTTATAATGATGCAATACTTTTTAAATAAAATTGAACGTGAATGAGGGCAAAAATTAGTGAATTCAATATGGTTAGAAAATCCTCTGATGGGGAAGAGTTTATGAACTAGTTTACATTTAAAGCATTAGGTAGCGACTCTGGTTTAGCCATTGATTGTGTTGTAGATAGTCCAATGTTCTTAGCTTAAGAAGCACTCCTCTATTTGTGTTTCAGTGTTACGTCACGTACGTCATTTATGGAGTACGTAAGTTTGTAAGCATGTTTATCGACTAGAGGTAACTTGTCTGGATAACCGTGGGGCGAATGTACAGATGTTTGTACTGAGATAAATTTAAGTTAAACTAGGGCTGGGAGGCGTGATTTCTCCAGTTTATATGTTTACATTATAATAAGGGAGGCCAGTCCCTGGAGACGTTGATTCCTTCTCTCTCTGTGGCTAGAGGAGACTACAGCACCACTCGTTGTATTCATTACGGATTCAAAGAATATGCTAAATAAGGTTGAGAAACGAATGTTTCGTGTGGAATGGCTCTCGTCGCTTTAGAGGTCACAGATCGTGAGAATTGTATGGATATTTTGCCCTGGCCATGCGGGTGTACGAGGGAATGAACAGGCTGATAGACTAGCAGGGAATGCACCTCTTGGTGGTATTTTGCCAATGGACAAGGGAGAGGTGGTCGTGCGCTTGTGGGGCCAGGTGGAAAAGGCGGAGGAACAGACTGAGAACCCATATGTGGAAAGAATGAGATTTCGGGGGATCGGCAGGGGTTCTGGAAGAATATCAAAACTGAGAGGGAAGACCAGGAGAACATTTAATCAGATAGCGATGGGAACGATTCGTAGTATGACTCTTCGCTGGCTGTTGAACAAGGGGGGGGGACGGAGCACGTATAGGAATGTCCTGTGTGCAGTGATGACGATTCTTAACTCAACTCAACTCAGCTCAACTCAACTCTATTAATAAATATTAGTTTATGCGATCGCAATGATGTTCCCATTGTCGGTTATAGCATTTATGTTTTTGTTTGTACCTACGTCACTCGTCTTGTTTGTTGTATTGTTTGTTGTTAACCCGTAGATTCAGAACAACACTCAACCTTACATGCATCCAAACAACCAACGAAATATTCATCCATTCAACCTACCAAACAGTCCACCAAAAAAAAAAAAAAAAAAGCAAATATTCAACCGGACGTTAAAACAAACATCTAACAAAACATTCTGTCTAAATTTCGACCAATCTTCCAACCGAAGAAACAAGCAAGCAGACATGCATCCAAACAATCAATGAAACAACCTAACAAACATTAAACCACATATTCAATCAAACATTTCACCAAACATGCAAATAAACATTCTGCCGAACAACCATCCAAACATACAACTAAAAAACACACACACACACAAATAAAAAAATCTACCAAGCAATTATCAAAACATTTAACCGAAAAATAAATCAAAACATTTAAAGAGGCATTCAACAAAACAACCAACAACAGAAGAAAAAAAAAACACACACACACATTCACCAAATATTCAACCAACAATCTGACAAAAATATAATATAAATCTAACATTCAAATACATATTCAAGCAAACGAAAACAACCAACCATCTTACCCAATTTAAAAATCTGTTGTAAAAACCTTCAGATCTTGGTTGATCCTTCACTACCTGAAATAGGAGTTCAGAAACAATTATTTGGTCTCATTCAAACTAAACAATCAACCAAACAGCATACCACACATTCAACTAATTTATTAAACCAAAACACGTTCGAACAAACATCCTATCAAAATTTCAGCCAAACAGAAAATCAAACATTCTATAAAGTAGCAAATCGATAATTAAATCAAACATTGTGCCAAACATTCAAAATAACAACCTATCAAAAGTGTAACATCATAACAAAACAAACATTCAAACAAACAAATAACAAACCAACTAACTAAACAACAAACTAAATATGCAATCAAACAACCAACCAAACATTCAAGAACACAACTAACCAAATATTGAACATACCATTCGTTAAAACATTTCAAACAACAACCAAGTGAACATTCAACCAAACAATCAGTGAAATATTTTGTCAAACAAAGAAAACAACATTGAGTCAAACAAACAATAAAACATTAAACAAAACAATCAACAGCAACCAATCAAATATTCAAGGAAACAATCAATCAAACAACCAAACAAGCTTTAAATCAAACAACCAAGCAAACATCCAACCGCACATGCTACGAAATAACCAACCGAACATTAAGCCAAAGATGCCACCAAGAATTCAAACAAGCATCCAACCATACATGTAACTAAACATTAAACCAACATGCTGACCACATACTCAACAATCAACGAAACGAAATTACATACTTTTAACAAATCAACCAATAATTCGTTCAATTAAGCTATTATTTGAACCAGACATTCAATCGCACAACAAACCACACATTCAACAAACAACATAACATAATATTCAGTATAAAAGTCACCACAACATTCGACCAAACAATAAACCAAGCATTTAACCACATTATCATTGAAACAATCCACCAAATATTAAACCAAACAATCATCCAAACAATGAACCAAATAACAAACAATAAATTAACATAAACATTCAAATAAACATTCAAACCAGCGTTCAAACACACAATGAACGAAATAATCACCGAAACATTTACATAACATTCAGTCAAGTAACTAGCCAAATATTCAATAAAACATTCAAACTAACACTCAATCAAACATTCAAACAAACTCAATCAATCAATCAATCATGTGCCATGCCGGAAAGCGTGGGCGCTATTTCACTCGATCACCAGTGTCGTGGATCAGCTCAGTGTTCCTGTCTCGTCCATGCCATGTGGCCAAGCCATCCAGGTATTTTCCTCTCAAACAAACTACAAATCAAATAATCAATTGAAGAACATGCCAAATATCCGATCTATCAATAAACCAAGCATACTGTCACACAACCAACCAAATATGTAACAAAATAACCAACCAAATATTATCAAACACCCATTAAAACATTAAAACCAACAAACAATAACACAACACATTTAACTAACATTCAACCAAACATTCAATTAAACAAGAAACCAAACATTAATTAAAGCAACCAACCAAACATCCAACCACAAATGCAATCATAAAACCAACCAAGATTAAGCCCAAGATGCAATGAAGGATTAAAATAAACCAATCAAACAATTAAAGAATGAAACATTAAACCAAACAACCAACCAAAACTAAAGAAATACAAATGCGCGAAAAACGTTGAAATAAACAACCCACCAATTTTTCAACTTTAACATTCAACAAAGTTTAAATAAAGGAACAAACCAAATATTAAATCAAACATCGATTAAAACATTCAAACTAACAGCCAATCAAATATTCAAACCAATAACCAACCAAACAATATTCACTGGCACAGGAACGGAGCATAATGGGGACGACCCGTTGCTGTGAAGTTGGAACCGTGACTAACTAACTAACTAACCAAACAATAATCTAAACAACCAAGCAACCATCTAATTAAATTGCCAACAAAACATCCACTCACACAAACAATAAAATTAATGGAAAAAACAATATATTAAATCAAACGTTCAAAGAAACAAACAACTAAACAAAGAGACAGACAACCGTGCCGGCCAACCAAACAACCAAATATTTAAGGAAACAACCAACCGAAAATTCAAGCAATAATTTAAAAATTTAATCAAACAAACATTGAACCAAACATTCGAGGTAATATTCAACCAAACATTCAAATCAAAATTCCAACAAAAACATTCAATTAACAATACAACCAAATAAATAACGAAATAGTTACCCAAACAGTCAATCAAGCATTCACAACAAACTAGCGTTTAAAGAGACATTCAACCAAATAACCAGCCAAACAGAATACTCACTAACTGCCATGTAGCTGATTACCGGCTCGTCTATTCAGCCACAAGGACAGATGTAAGCAGGAACATGTAACAAAGGAGAATATCAAACAAGCCAATGTCCTTGCCATTGTCGTCAGTGTTTATTATTGAAAGTCATCGCCGCTGTTTATACAATCAATTACCAACATGTGCGGGCTGACATGCGATGATTCTAAATCACTCTACATAAAGTTCAACACTGCAAAATATCTCCTACACAATAGTTATCTCTAATCACCAACTTACGGCCTGGCTTGACCTTGACATCGGGCATGTGCTGTGCTCCACTGCCATTCACTCGGCGTACAGATTATCGAGCGTGACTGGCTTGTGTAATTAGCCGCTCAACTTGGGCGACGCACTTTTGCCTCAGGTTGAAGTATCTTTGCAACCTTGGAGTAATGTCAACTTCATGTCGCTTGACTTCTGCACTCGTTTTCACAACCGTCTTCGACGAGGACCCTGGCAAGACTGATTCTGTCTCGCCGCGTCTCCTCCGTGTACCACACAACTAGTGTCACGTGATACGCAACTTTCCGGAGTCACTTCCCTTTGTCCCTCATCATCATCTGTTGCTCACCGACTTCTCTCAACTTAATCGTGTGTTCTTTGTTCATAGTGATCATGTGAACTGTTCTCACTATGCCGATTCTTCTTCTCTTGTAAACATGTTCTTACTCTATCCGTTTACCGCTGTCTACCTCATATCGGTCCATGGCATTATGCCCCCCCCCCCATTTTTTGAAAATGGTGTAGCCATTTTCACAGTCTATTTGGTTTTTCAATCCCATGACATGAAGCGATATGAGTAGTCAGTTTATTACTCTATACTATATTGTCGTACTTCCACAACCTTATTCTGTCTGCTAATATGATAGCATGGCATTCCATTAACCACTGCACAAAATGAAAAAAAAAATTATTATTATGTTCAGGCACGCCCTATCAATCTACTTTCCGCGCAGACGACGTGTAGCCAACCTATGGGGGGGGGGGGGGGGTTGGTCTAACATACTATGAGCTTCATAAGGTCCCGTGGCCTCCCCATAGTAGTCCCTCATTTGCCCTATAGACAAGCAACCTCAAACCTATCAAGGCCATTACGCCCGAATGAGGGGATATGCGTGGTTAATAGGTACCATTACCATCTATATTATTATTTATATATGGTATCGTGGAATATATGAGCAATATGTACATGACTTTTGTACCGCTGTACTTCTCAGTTGTCATTTGGGTTTACCGTGTGACGTAATCCTTTAATACTCATAGATGGGGTTATTGCATAAGCCCTTGTTTGCTTGCGGTCTACTTATAATATTTCATTTGTCTAGGGTGATTACTTCTTCTTCGTGAAAGATGTCTTTTCGTCTTATAACCGCAAGTTCATCTTATTGCCGATATAGATCTATCTTGTAGACTCATTTACCAATATCTTTGTGTCTGTCAAAGTTTATAATACTTTGATCTTCTATCTCCCCTGGTGGTCGATGTTGAACCGCTTTCTGTTCTTTGCGTTCTCTTTTCTGGTGAAATGTTTCTTTCCATCTCTATGTTTCTTCATTTCACTCCAATGCCGTCTTTTAGCCTTATGTTGGTATGCTAGACCTCGTTCAGTGTTGAACAATGGAGATGTACCTTAAGATATATGTACATTTGTATGCATGGTCATCTCTATTATGGAATATGTCAATCAATGAATAAAATTATCATCAATAAATTTCATTGACATATCTGAGATATTCATGCAATATTATACACTGACAGCAAATTAAAAATGTGACATTGATTTACATTATCAATGTGATTATATGTTGTAGCATCAATATTAAAATTAAATACTAGCATCCACTCGTGTCATTTGTTGCAACTTTGTTTCTTGACCGTTGTCATGTCATATTATTCTTGTTGCCTCCGTTGTTATACTATATGATTTGTGTCTCTTGATTTAGTCTTGGTTGGTGTTTCTCTTGTCTTGTATTATTGCTGCAAAAGATATACTATTAAGTCCTCACATACTCTGCATATGTAAAAAAAATTTTCACATAAACAATAATGTGTATGAAGACTTATATACCACAATGGCACAACGATATATTGTTATCATCATTGTAATATGTGTGATGATATGTATAGCGGTGATTATACCCTGGTCTATCATGGCTTGCCGTTGCCTCGGACCTAATCACCGTAGCCTGTGTGGAAATCATTAGGTCTCTGATGGCATCAGTGTTCTCGTTATAATTGTGGTTGATATTGTTGTCGTCTGTTGTAATATTCTCAATCCTCAGCTTTGCTGTGTTCTATTTTCGATACCGTAGGTTTCTCTCACTTGGTATCTGAAACTTGGCTGTTATACCTGGATTGGCTGATAGCTTACTTATAATGAATGAAACATGCCATGCGAATATGATAGTTTACACCTGATTGATGGAATATGCAATATGATAGTTTACAACTGATTGATGGAATATGCAATATGATAATTTACATCTGATCGATGGAATATGCAGCATGACAGATGAATTCATATTACTAATCATTAAACCTACTAGCACTCAATTATTTAACCATGGGTGTGGTTGGTCCTACTTGTTTAACCTGGGCTGGTCTTTTCCGCTAGCTCGTTTGTGCTGGTTTGGTGCCCTAGGATTGTAGACCTGGAATGCTACCTTTTCCAGATTTATGGATGGATTTACGGTGGTACTTGCACGGTTCCCCAACTCTTTCATTCATCTTCTGTGCATTCTGGTAATTAATAAAAATGGAAAAATATGTACATATCTGACTCTTACTAATTAATTAAGTACAATGTCAAATTGACTGCTGGTATCTGTACTCATTCTATACGGCAGTTCAGAGTTTTAAGTAATATTTGGATAACTGTGTCTTCCTTGTTACCCTTAATGTACTCTGAATATACTTGTTTTAAGTTATCTCATTACCGTATAGTATCTTTCTTATGTAATGAAGTTAAAAAGTTGTTGTTTTTATTGTGTATGTAGTGTGGAGTGTGTATGTAGTGAATAGTAATGTATTTAGTTGTATATGTATGTGTCTAAGTGCATAACAAGATAGTTTGAGATGGGAAGTAACTTGAATGTTGAATGTATATGTAAAGAGATGTTTCTTTTCTTATTGTTAACAAGGTGATATCCTTATATTGTGATTCTACTGTGTTCTCAATGTGTGTGGTAGTGCTGTTTTGTTTTCTGTATCCTAACTAACTAATTAAAATCATAAGATATTTATAGAATATCCGTGAAAGTTTCTTTAATTATTATCACAGTTTTACCCCTGGGATAAAATAAATATGTTTATTACATTGAACTGTCATTGATCTAATTGTTATTGGTGTAGCATACCTTTTATTTTTGTTAGCCATCTAGGTACTTTCTTTGTGTTTGGAATGTCGTCATCGCTAGTCGATGAATCTCGCTGAGTTGATTCTTCCTGGTTAATCTTATGTTTATCTGTCACTATTTCTAAGTTGTCATATCGTGTTTTCACTTTTTTCTTTTTGGTTGGCAAAAGTTCTGCTGCACATTCTGCCTGTTCTTGGGTAATGAATTCCTTTTCCCAATTTTCAATGTCTTGACTGGTGCATTCTTTTACATTAGGTACGTTGCCTACTATTAAGTACGTTCACTGGGTTTGGTAACGCTGCAGCTGTAACCTGTCCCTGGTAATACGGGCAGTTTATGTCGACCCATGCGACTTTATACTGTTCTAATGTTCCCCCAACTGTCTTACATGTTATTGTTTTATTTGTATAGTCGTAATCATTGACTATTCTTTCGTCTACTCCAATAATGGTATTGCCTGTGTCTCTTATCATTGGGACTGTTATCCCATTTACTAGTGCTAGGTGTGTCTCTAGGTTTTCATCTGTTAGAAACATCGAGTTAGCTTCGTATATGCACGCCTCATCGTCTGTATCGTTATCACTGTCATTTTTCCCAGTCTTTATTTTTACTGCGTTTGTTTGTTCATATTCGTCTGTTAAACTACCAGTAAATAGCAATGCTGCACTGGCTTCTTTCCAAGTTTTTCTAACCTGGCAGTCTCTACTTACATGTCCATACGTATTGCATACATAGCATTTTACATTGTTCTTGTAAGCAGCGTACTTGTTGGCTTTTTGTGATATCAGGCTCTGAAGATATGTGTCATAATCAGGGTTTTTGTCACACATTTCCAGAGGGCCGTGTTGTATCTTGCAATAAGGACATTGTCTCAAGTATCCTATTTTGATTCTGTCTGGTTCCCTTTGTGCGTTCTCACTCTTGTAATATGGTCCTCTTCCTCGATATTGTGGACCATATTGTTGGAATTTATTTGGTTTTGTATTATATCTTTGGTTGGACACATTGGCTGCTGCCCCTATCACTAAATCTGGCTGCGCCCCTTCTGCGAAAATATCCCTATGGGCGTTGTAGAATGCTTCGCCTTTGGCTTCCATTTCTGCTACCATTGTACATTTATTCTCTACTAGGAATGTTGCCATTTCTGCTGGAACTGAGGAAATTAGTTTGTCTCGAACCATGAGATCGCGTAGTTTATTGAAGTCTGACCCTATGTCGGCAGCTTTGAGCCATTTATCAAAGAGTGACTGTTGTCTCTGCTACGTAATCTAGAAAATTTTGATTGGCTTTTGGTGCTAAGGTTCTAAATTTGGTTTGTAATCGTGCTTGGTCTAGTGAGAAATGTGATAAAACTCGGTTTCTAACATATGTGTAGTTAGTGCGAAGGTTTTCAGGTATCACCTCCACCACTTTTAAAGGCTCAAGGGCCAAATGCCTGTGGAAGAGTATGGCCCAGTCTTCAGATGGAACTTTGTAGTGGTTCATTAATAGTTCGAAGTTTGTTACCCACGCCGAGATGGAATCCCCTTGCGTAAAGTTTCTAATAAGCCCGCTATACCGTTTAATAGGATCTAACGCTTTTGCTGTTACCTTTGCTTGGGCTATCTCTGCGTCTTTGTCTTTCTCTAGTGTCTTCACCTTTAAGTTGCCCTCAATCTCTTTGTCTTTAATTAATAACTCTGTTGCCAGTCTCTCTTTCTCAAATGCAAGTCTTTCTTTCTCCAAGGCTATTTTTTCCTTTTCTATTGCCAGTTCATTTTCTTTTGTTTCTCTAGTGCCTCTCTTTTTTCTTTATCTATCGCTGCTTGTGCCTCCTGGCTTCCTTTGCAGCTGCTCTATCTTCACGTTGTTATGCTTGATGTGCTTTTAATTCTTGTTTGGCTCATGCTGCTAGGTCAGGCCCTGTCATGCCACACTTCTCTCCCATGGCTATGAAGTCTTGTAATGACGACATATTTGTTATCTATGCTCAACTACTCTGCTAAGAATATGATGTATTAGTAGCCCAAGGTATCAATAGCATATAGCATATGCTGTTTTTGATTATGTGATGACTGATGGTGTGCTTATTTAGAGTCTATCGTTGTGACGTTATTGAATGATACTCACAAATAGAAGTAACCTTTGCGTGGAGTTATCGTGGTGTCACAAGGTTTTAAATATTACACCAGAAAATAGATGATAGATACTATGAGTGGTATAATATCTATATATGAAGTATACTATCTTAATTTCCCAACACTGGAACACTTCAGAACATATGTGTGATGCCTGTGGATCTTGTTCTTGATCACTGAGAATTCTTATTGAGATCTTCAATTAATTCATAAATTATCTCAATACTCTTGCTTGATGTAAGCTCAACACCTATAATGGAGAAAATGACAAAAACCTGTGGAGAAAATAACCAAATATCCACTCTAAACAGCCGCACAAAATGATACAAACACAGTCAGACAATTTCACTCGCCTGATGCCTTGTTGCTGCTGCTGTGTTGCGGTTCTTCACTGGTCCGGCATCTTCCTTCCAGTAGTCGAGGTCTTGAGTGTTGATCGTTGATGAAGGCTCAAACTTCAGATAGAACTGTCAGGAAATTCTGGCCTTCTCTGTAACTTGTGTGGGAAAAAAGTTTAATATCATGTAGATTCACTGTGGTGATGTCGTGTTATTGTTCTGGACTGAATCGGTATGTTGACTTCAGTTGTTTAAGTTGTTCAATGTTAGTTGGAGACCAAAGTTGAATTTTAGAAAAATGTCTTGAAAATGTCTTGAATTCTGATTCTTGAATCCAGATGAAGATAACTTGGTATACTACTGCTAGATGGTTTCTACCCTTCTTCCACATGTAGTTGTGATCATCTTCGTCGTCTTGAAGTATTTGATTGAAATTTTGATTGTCCCACAAAGTCGACTCAATTATCGCACTTCCTACTACTTATATAACTGTAGTTATGAGATTTCAGTCAAAATTCAGCCATCATTGTTGTTTTGATATATTGTCTTGTATGATGCGTTTTAACTGTTGACAGGACTGTCTGTTAGCACTTTGAACAACTGATCATGTGCCGTCGTTGTATTTGTGGGTTCACTTTCTTGACTCTTTTTCTTTTCAATTGTTGAATGTCTTCAGGTAATTAATGAGTCTTTCTTTCTAGACTTGTTGACACTAAGTTCCTGACACTCGTGAATGTCTTTAAGAGTTTATTTGGAGTTCACAACTCAAATGTTTTCTCAGCCAGGGTCAATATTTGTCAAAATTGGTATTTCATTTGTTGTGTTCAGCGTCGTGGCTTAAATGTTCATATTATATAGCGATATTCACACCATGCTTTTGATAGCTGAACCTGTTTGTTAACGACTTCATTCAAAAATTGCAAATGGCGTCCAAGGTGACCTTCCTTGTTCTTTGTTTGAATGTTACCGAATTTTCTTGAAGGTAACTCTTATTTTGGTGCTCCTGCTTTATTATATTCGAGCCTCCCACTTGCCATGTAGCTGATTCCCGGCTCGTCTATTCAGCCACAAGGACAGATGTAAGCAGGAACATGTAACAAAGAATATCAAACAAGCCAATGTCCTTGCCATTGTCGTCAGTGTTTATTATTGAAAGTCATCGCCGCTGTTTATACAATCAATTACCAACAGGTGCGGGCTGACATGCGATGATTCTAAATCACTCTACATAGAGTTCAACACTGCAAAATGTCTCCTACACAATAGTTATCTCTAATCACCAACTTACGGCCTGGCTTGACCTTGACATCGGGCATGTGCTGTGCTTCCACTGCCAGTTCACTCGGCGTACAGATTATCGAGCGTGACTGGCTTGTGTAATTAGCCGCTCAACTTGGGCGACGCACTTTTGCCTCAGGTTGAAGTATCTTTTCAACCTTGGAGTAATGTCAACTTCATGTCGCTTGACTTCTGCAATCGTTTTCACAACCGTCTTGACGAGGACCCTGGCAAGACTGATTCTGTCTCGCCGCGTCTCCTCCGTGTACCACACAACTAGTGTCACGTGATAAGTAACTTTCCGGAGTCACTTCTGTTTGTCCCTCATCATCATCTTTTGCTCACCGACTTCTCTCAACTTAATCGTGTGTTCGTCGTTCATAGTGATCATGTGAACGGATCTCACTATGCCAATTCTTCCTCTCTTGTAAACCTGTTCTTACTCTATCAGTTTACCGCTGTCTCCCTCATATCGGACCATGGCACTAACCAACCTAATAATCAACAAAATATGCAATCAATCGTTCAACAACGATTCAAACAAACATGTAGGACAACATTCAATCTAAGATACGTCTAAATATTCAGTAAAAAAAACTATCATCATTTTGCTTCAAAATTCCACCCAAACAATTAGTCAAATACCCAACGACAATTCAACCGAAACACCTACAGAATATTCAACTACAAACAAACACCTAAACATTAAATTAAACAACCAACCTCACCTTGAAACAAACATTCAACCAAACAATCAACCACACATTCAACATACCAAACAACTAAACACTATAGCAATCAATCAAACAAGCCACAAACTAAATGTTGAACCAAACAACCAATTAACTACCTAACATTTCAACTAAACATCCAACCAAACATTCAACCATACAACGAAACAGTCAACCAAACAACCAACTAACAATAACCTTACATTTCGTCCATTGTTCCACGTGTTGTTATAGTGTGTAATATCATCATCAGATGAGTCATCAGATTCAAACTGCTTTGCCTGAAAGATAAGTTCACAAATAATTCCAAAATTTTACATTCAGCTAAACAACCACCATAACATTTAACCAAAGTACTAACCAAGCTTTTAGCAACACGTTCAACCAAACAAACAACCACACATTCAACAAAAGAACAATCAACCACATATTCAACGAAATAACAAACAAAACACCCAACCTTACATTCATCCAAACAACCAACGAAACAATCATCCATCCATCCATCATATGCCATGCCGGTAAACGTGGGTGGTCATGTCTTGCCACCTCACTCGATCACTAGAGTTGTGGATCAGTTCCATATTTCGGTCTCGACCATGCCACGTGGCCAAGCCATCCAGGTATTTACTTCTCGGCCTTCCACTTGGTCTCTTCCCTTCAATCTTGCCAGTTGTAACCAAGTTCTCCAATTCATTTCTTCTCATAACATGACCAAAAAACTTTGACTGCCTACGTCTAATGTCTATAATTAGTTTACGATCTTCATTTATTTCTTGAAGGACTTATTCGTTGGTTTTTCTTTCTGTCCATGATATTCGTTGCGTTTTCCTCAGAAACCACATTTCTGCAGCCATCAGATGCTTTTTGAGCTTGTATGCTCATTGTCCACGCTTCACAACCATACGAAAGCATAGGTTCTATGTAGCACTTCAACACTCTTTTCCTCGTTTCAATTGATTTCCTTTCATTGGCAGTATGTTTTTCATTTTGGAAAAGGCTACCTTCGCAATGACAATTATTGTTCTATTTTCTTCAAGGCATCTCCCATCAGACTATTCCGAGATAACTGTACCGATTCACTTGTTTAAGAATATGCCCATTCACTTGTAGTTTACATTGTGATATTACCTTTTTCCCAGTGACAACCATAATCTGTGTCTTCTTACAATTCAATTCTAACCCTAGCTGTTCACTGTGTGCAACAACCGCATCTACTAAATGTTGCAGGTCCTGTTCATTGTCTGCAATGAAGACTGTATCATCTGCATATCTAATGCCATTGATGCATCGTCTCCCAATGTTTATTCCTTCCATTTCTTCTATATTTCTGAAAATATTTTCACTGTACAGGGAAAAAGAATCTGGAGACATTACACATCCCTGTCTCATACCTCTCTTAATAGGCTTTTATTGGCCTACATTGATCTCAATTCTTATGGCAGCGTGTTGCTTCCAATATATATTAGTTACAAGTCTACGGTCTTTTCCATAAATTTGTATATCTTCAAGCATCCTTATCATGCCGACATGTTTCACTTTATCGAAAGCTTTTGTGTAGTCAATGAAGCAAAGTTGTAGATCTTTGTTTATTTCTATAGAACGTCCAATTACTGTTCTCAGTATATACACAGTGTTTACTGTACCCTTGCCTTCTGCAAAACCACATTATTCTTATCCTACTTCAGGTTGTATTTTCTTCCTACTTCTTTTCATGATAATTCTTAGCAGAATCTTCTTAATGTGACTTATTATACTAATTGTTCGATGTTGATCACATTTCAAGGCTCCTGATTTATTTGGTATTGAAATAAATAGAGTTAATTAATTCATGAGATATATTTCCAGTATCATATATTGTATTCAGCAGTCTAATAACTTTATCTATTTCATATTCTTCTAACGCATTAATCATTTCTGTTGTGATGCTGTCTGAACCGGGGGTCTTGCCAGATTAAGAGAATTCTCAACCTCCATCTTCAAAACTGATGGTACTTTGCCATGATCCATATTAGGTCATGGAATAGTCATGCCATAACCCAAATTGGACTAGGTCAAAGGTTATGGCAGTGTTCAGTAAATGGACACCTGGATCGTGAAAAGTTAATACCTTTCACACAGCGTGGAAACGCTGGGACTCGCTTCGCGGTCAGCAGGAAGCGGCTCCTGATAAGGACATTCAAGGATGTGGTTTCGTCCAGTGCGGACCACGTTGTGAATAGAGTTATGGCCAACATTGAGCAACTCTTTTAGGATAGTTAATGTGTAGAAATGTGGTGTGTATTAAAGTGTTGAACATTTGATAGTGTATGTAATAATGTATATGCTAGAGTGTTTCGATGAATACAGTAACAAAACTACATCTGAGTCCGAGTCACATTCTTACAGGAGAGGAGTTGTGTTTAATAGTAAGTTGGCGTAACTTCTGTAAGATAGCAGAGTCACTTCAGCAAAGTAAAGTGCTGAGAAACAACCACGGTGGCGACATGATGATGATGAATGAAATTTACAACTAATACCCCTAGGCATCAGATCCATGCAGCAATAAAGTTATGGCCCAAATAAAGCAATCGCGCTGTGGCATCCTTCATTATTATTTTGAATATTATACTGTTCTTCTCTGTTATCATCATAAAGGTTTTTTCACATAATGTGACCATACATGTAAAATCTGGTCTTTTTCTATTATGATTTTTCCATCTTTTGTCTTTAGGCAGCCTGCTGATGTATGTGTTCTTTGATTAGTATGTTCCTGGATTCTTTTGACAAGGACAGAGACATTAAAATTAGCAACATAGAAAAATTAGATATGCAGATGATACAGTATTGATTGCAGACAATGAGCAGGATCTGCAACAATTAGTAGATGCGATAGGTGCACACAGTGAACAACTGTGTTAGAATTTAATTGTAAAAATACACAGATTATGGTCGCCGCAGAGAAGAAAGAAATACCACAATGTAATATACAAGTAAAAGGGTATGTTCTTCAACAAGTCAATCGGCACCATTATCTCAGAACAGTCATAACATCTGATGGAAGATGCCTTGAAGAGATTAGAACAAGAATCGCCATGGCGAAAGTAGCCTTCAGCAAGATGAAAATCATACTGACCAATAAAAAGATATCAAATGAAACGAGAAAAGGAATGTTGAGGTGCTACGTAGAGCCTGTACTTTTCTATGGATGTGAAACTTGGACAATGAACAGTCAAGCTTAAAAACATCTGATGGCTGCAGAAATGTTGTTTCTGAGGAGAATACAAAGAATACCATGGACAGACAGAAAAACAATGACCAAGTACTACAGGAGACAAATGAAGATCGTAAATTGATTAGAGAAATTAGACGTAGACAGTCAACATTTTTTGGACATGTTATGAGAAGGACGTTAGTTAGTTAGTTAGTTAGTCGAACGATCATCCTCATTGCACATCGAACCATTCAGTCCATAAGTGCTCGGATCCTCTCCTCAGCAAATCCCGCAGCGTGTAGCGGCTAACGACACCAGTTCTGTGTTGGTTTATCAATCTTCTTTGGCTGCCTGCGTAGTGTTCTTGTTTGGCCATCCCTCTTTTAATTTGCTCTTCTTGCAGTCTGGCCATGGTTGTAGATTCACAGTCATCACTTGGTTCACGCAAAAGTCTTACTTCTCGTAGAGCATTCAGAATGTCAGCCTGGTCCATGGCGCGTCCGCCCTCCACCGTAGCCTCACCTGCGAGCTTGTCAGCCCGCTCATTTCCTTGTACTCCCGCATGCCCTGGCACGAAGATGAAACTAATCTTTGCCAGCCGAGACCGCTCCAGAGGCAGCAACCATTCTCTTCGGATCGACCCCTCCTCTATCCTCTTGATCATGTTCATTGAGTCGCTAAGGAAACATGCCCTAGTGAATGTCTATGTCTCGAGCCATGTTAGTGCTTTACTTGCTGCGATGACTTCCATAGTCAGGCTACTTGTGGTTTCAGTGAAAGCACCAGAGTCCTCCTTCACAATTCTCCCTCCGGCCCGAGCCGTAAAGGCCCATGAGCTTCTCACATGTCGGACTGACCGACCCATCTGTGTAGATGACAGCATCACCGATCTAGCGAATTCTCGAAAATCAACGCTTATACTTCAGCCTCCACAGCAGCCGGATTTTCTTGTCTGCATTTTCTATCTAGTTGTATGCAAACTGAAAAGGATGCAGAAATCTGTTGGCACTTGAACCCACTCCTCGCCAGGTTCTAAGTCCTCAAGTTAACACACCTGTTGAAGAATGTCTTCGGCTTGATCCATCCACGATCGTCCTCTTTTTAACCTGCTGCCCTTCACCTTCATAATTTCACTATGCAGTGGATGTTGTGTGTTTGCGTTAACTCTGAGGTAGGAGCGTGCTATGCAAACTTGTATTCTCTCTTCATATGGTTGGAAAATCAAGAAGGTAGCGCATCGCCCTGCATGCTGTATCTCTTGTGCATCCAAGAATAATGCGCATAGCTTCATTATGTATCCTTTCCATTCTTTCTATCTGCTTACGGCTGAAAGTCAGGATTGCCATTGCATACTCAAAAACAGACATGACCAACCCCTCGTACAGAAGACATAGTTCACATAGACATGCTCACAGTTTGCTGCCGCTATCACCCGCACCGCAGCCAAACCCCACTTGGCCTTTGTTATCACCTGGTCTATGTGCTCATTATAAGCAAGGCTTCGATCAAACCGTATCCCCAGGTAATTCATTGCCTGCGTTCTTTCCACCGTCTCTGAACAGAGCTTTACAGTTGGTGTTGGAGTGTTGACAATATGATTATTCAACGAGAACCAAGTCACTGTTGCCTTTGTTGGGTTTACCTTTGCCCCAGCTTCATAACACCAAGTACTTATGCGATTGGGTTCGGTTTGTAGTTCCACAGCAACCTGCTCTCTATCCTTACCATGACGATACACTAAAACATCATCGGCATATGACAAGGAAATATATGAGAAGGAAACTAATAGGGAAACAAAACTCGCTTACACTCAGGAAACAAATGACCGTAGACCCCGAGGTAGACCAAGAAGACGGTGTAGACATAATATATATATATATATACAGACCTACACGCACTTGGAATCAACGACTGGCAAGAAAAGGTCAACCAGAGAGACGAATGGAGTAGGATTGTATCTGAAGCACAGAACCTCAATGGCTCGGAACGCTGAAGAAGAAGAAGTTATGAGAAGAAATGAATTTCTAGAACTTAGTGACAACTGACAAGATTGAAGGGAACAGACCAAGGGAAAGACCGAGAAGTAAATACCTTGATTTCTTGGCCACATGGCATTGTCGAAACAGGAACACTGAGCTGCTCGACGACTCTGATGATCGAGTGAAATGGCGAGTCATCATCACCCACGCTTTCCGGCGTGGCCCATGATTGATTGATTCAATTTTTTGTGCATTAGTTTGGTATTTTGCTGTTGTGTTGTTTTCCAGTTTCTGTGCAGTTTTTCTCAAGCCATGCTTCTTTTGCCTCCTTACATAATATTCTGACTTTTCTGTGAGTTTCTTCATGTTTGACGGGATTATTGTTGTTCAGTCTTCTTGTTTCTGCTAGTTGCAAAATGCCTTTATTCATCCATTCTTACGACACATATTGTTTTTAAATTTTGGAATAGTTTTTTTTCTGCAGCACAACTAATTGAATTCTTCAACATTTCCCACTGATCATCCACATCCTGAAATAGGATCTCTAGATCAGACAATAAATCAAATTTGTTTTTTACTTCAATGTTAAAATTATCTTGTATTTCTTTGGCAATTTTAATTTGCACAAATCATATTTAGGGTTTCATGTTGTATACTTGAATTTTTGTAATTTTACCCTCTATGTGCCCATAATTAATCTGTGATCACTGTAACAGTCTGCATTGGGGACTGTTTTACGACTGTTAACGCATTTCGAAACCTGCTAATCAGGATGTAATCTATATGGTTTTTAATTCTGCTGTCTGGACTCTTCCATGTCCATATCTTCTAGCATGCTGTTTAAACAGGTGTTTCCTACAATCATTTCTTGTTCTTTTGTCCATTATACAAGTCCGTATCCTCTTTTGTTTTGCTCTCCCAAACCATGTTTGCCTAAACTGCATCCATCGCCTTGACTTCCTACCTTAGCATTGAAATCAACCATTATAATATGTATTTCTGATTTTTTTACATTTCTTCAAAGCAGACCCCATGTCATTATAAAATCCCTCTATACTGTTTTCACTGCATTCATTTGTTGGAGCATATACTTGAATGACAATTGTTTTAATAGTCTTCGTTTTAATTTTACTAATAGATCTCTATCTGACACAGCCCAATATCCTTTAATAGAATTTGATGTTTGCCGGTCCAATATCATGGCTACACCTCTTTGCCGTTCTTCTCCCCCAGAATAAATAATCTTACAATCCTCTCGTGTCTTTATCCACTTTTCCACCTCGTTTCGCACATTCCTAAAATATTAATTATCTTTCTTTCCATTTCTTGTTTGGTATTTTATAATTTTCCATCTGCACTCATTGTTTTAACGTTCCAAGTTCCTACTTTCAATGACATTAATCGTTTGCACCTAGTAGCCTGCTGACTGTCTGGAGTCACCTGATGCACATGACTATCCCTGCTGGGCGAGGGTGCTCCTATTAAGCACCCATTTACGCCGTTTCTCTGATTTTCGATGAGACCGCACAACATAATTTTCTTGGCATCTGTAAAGAATGTAGTTTGCAGTGACCATACTGGTCAATGACCGTAGACATTGTCTCCTTAACAAAGAGATCTTCTGCCTAAGGTTGAGAAGATGGAGACTACATCTATCTGTCGGCTGCTTTTCAGCTTCATCCACCACCTGCACCCATGGCTTAACGTAACCCTGATCGGGAGGCTAAAAGGGCACTCCACTTTGACCAAGGGTGTCCCGTAGGCTAGCGGAGGGAATGAGGCACCTTACGTCTCCTTTGATAGGGGATACCCTTACCCCGCCATCCATCCAATCAGCCAAATAATCAATCCACATGGTGAAATTTCAAATATTCAACCAAACAACTAACCAAACATTCAACTATATAACCAAACTGACATTTAACCAAACAACCAAACTAATATTCAACAATACATTCAACCTTACATTGAAAGAAATATTTAACCGAACAAGCAACCACAAATTCAACCAAATAAACAGCGAAACATTTAATCAAACACCCAATCAATCGGCCAATTAATCAATTCAACTAAACACCATTCAAACATTCAACCAAACAACCAACCAAACAATCAACCAAACAACCAACCAAACATTCCACTATACAACCAATCTAGCATTTAACCAAACAACCAACCTAATATTCAACCAAATATCTAACCTTACATAGAAAGAAATATTTAACCAAACAACTAACCACACATTCAACAAAACATACAGCCAAACATTAAATGAAACACCCAACCTCACACTGAGTCACACATTCAACAAAACACCCAACCCCACATTCATCCACTAATATTCCACATATTCAAACAATATAGCAATCATTCAAACAAACCACTAACTAAATGTTGAACCAAACAACCAACCAAACATACAACAAAAACCCCCAAGCAAACATTCAACCAAACAACCAAACATTCAACCAAATAACCAATAAACAATAACCCTACTTTTCTTCCATTGTTCAACTTTTCCTTCCAGCGTGAAAAATCATCATCAGACTCTTGATCATGGTTTACCTAAAAGATAAGTTTACAAATAATTCAGAACTTTTCAATTATCTAAACAACAAAACTCACATTTAACCAAATAACCAACCATGCTTTTAACAACACGTTGAACAAAACAACTAACTACACATTCAAATACAACTATTGATCAAACATTATATCTAATAACCAACCACACATTAAACAAAATGAACAAAACACTCAACCTCACATTCCATCAACCAACCGATCGAATATTGAACCAAATAATAAATCAAACAAATAATCAAACAACCAATAACATGTTCAAATAAACATTTCACCAAACAACAAATAAAACAATCAGTAAAACAACCAATTAATTATTCAACCAAACATTCAATCAATCAATCAACCAACCAAACATTAATTCAAACAATTAATCAAACATCCAACCACACATGCAACCATTCTACACACCAAACATTAAGCCGAAGATGCACTCATAGACTAAAATAACTGCAAGTAACCAAATTAAAAACAGAAACATTAAACCAAACAACTAACTAAAACTAAAAGTACGTTAACATGAAATAAAAGAAAAACGTTCAAACAAACAAACAACTAAATCTTCAAACAAACAGTCAACAAATATTAAATCAAGCAACAAACTAAATATTAACTCAAACAATATTTATAATATTCAAACTAATAAGTAATCAAACATTCAACCAAATAACCAACCAAACAATCATCTAAACAACAAGCAAACATATAATTAAAAGCTTCCTACAAATCATTCGCTCACACAAAAAACAAAACTCTACCCCCCCCCCCCCCCCCCCCCACCCCCCCCCTTCCTCCCCTTTCAGTCCACCCCAATAAAACCAACCATATAGTAAATGAACTGTTTAAACCAACAAACAAACACTCTCCTCTTATCCACTGTCGTGCTGTTTGTGTGAAGGTATGTGTACAACCTTTTTCCCTTAACTAGTGTGGTGTCGGTGATTCGAATTATGAGATTTCGTTAACGCGTGACCGGCGCGAGAAAGGAGGTCACGTGTGAACATTGGTACGGTTGTGTTTTCTGACTGTAAATTAAGCCTGGGGCAAACGCGTGTTTACCAGCATAGTATTGCTAAGTTATTTTGTAGGGTAGCAGCGAACGGCTTATTTACAGACCCTGTAGATTGGAAAAATCGGGTTCAAGGAAGCGAGACCTGTAATTTGAGTTCACACATGGCCAACTTTGTAACCTCGAGCGTCGGCGTGGCCAGCGTGGCAGACCCATTACCCGCAGCGCTACGGGAAGTAGATTAAGGAGTCGCTTCGGATATATCGAGTGATATATCGATGAACTCGGGCGAGTGCAACGAATCGAATGCATCGGTCGGCCCAAACCTTCGAGGTCGTTTCAAGGTCGTACGGGGAGTCGAGCTTCTGATCACCTGCGGGGACAACCACTGGCTTCCTCTTGGCTTTCCTCACCTCTGTCTTGTAATTAGTTCCCTCGGTGGAATGCCAGCTTAATATAGTGGTGTCCTGAGAGGTTGATAGAGGGAGAAGGGATCATTGCGACAGAATTGTTCATATTGAACATGACACCGTTCTAAATGCCCCGACCTGGGACCAGGGTGGGGGGAACGGGGTGTGGATTTCTGCTACAGGGGGATCACCCTTTATATTTATTTGGAGTTATTGGATTGTGCCTACCGCCTGGTACGACATCAGCGTTGGCGGATAACAGGAAGGAGGTGAGGGAGTACTGCCATCGTCCCTCCTTCAGGGCCCTTCTATCTATAAGTACAACTAACTCACTAACCGTCTGTTTTGTTAGCTATGTTTCAGCGGAGACCCATATCTCAGACACCAACCTTGGCCCAGTCCTACGTTCGTCTGAGAAAGAGGATGTAGGTGGACAGCTGCCACTCTGGTTCTAGGTCCAGTTTGTCCTCGACCGTTTGAGCAGCCAGTGAAGGAGTGTGGCCCTTATGGGAAGGGTCCACACGTCTGAGTAAGGGGGACTTAAGTGTATCTGCTGTGGATAAGTCTGATTCATGGTGCTCTCACTGAGTGTTATCCTCCACAGGTTCTATCTGGTTGAGAGCAGAGCGATGATCTGGGGACGAGTCCAGTGATTCGGACTAGGGTGAGAGCCGGTGTGAACAGCTTGGAAGTCCACTACCTCAGCGAGCAGTACTTACAATCGAGGGTACGTCTCAGGATGGGCTCCAGCTAACTCATCGCCCACTCCACGTCTGATAGCCCAGGTTGTTTGCCATGACAGCACCATATCGCCTTGTTCATTACTTCAGCTGGGCAAGTATCTGGTTGTTGTTAGTGTCCCAATTGTGAGACGGACTGACTGCCTTCATGCCAACTAGTTATGATGTCTCCGCTACCAAGTGCCTGGTACCCTGTGGTGCCTGATATTGTGGAAAAACTTTTGTCTGTTTTGAACTCTATCTACAGTGCCACGTTTCAGCGAGGGAGGTATCTGTGCTGTGATATCTGCGCTATGAGTGGGAGGATCTGCGCGGGTTGCATAGACAGTTGGAAATGCTACTACCATTGATGGAGAGATCACCCTCTTGCTATACCGGCAGTACCATCAGACTTTTCCAGACGCTTCAGAGGAGTGTTCTAGTTCCTCAGCTCCCGAGAGACAGTCTTTATCCCTACCCTAAGGTGATCCAGACTTCAGGGACGTCATCCACAGGAGGTCCCAGGTACCAGTGAGTCGACTCGCCATCCTATCCAAGTGGAGAAACTTATACCTGGAGGGAGGCCTGAGAGACTTGGTGAGCGTGTCTGACTTACCCAATAGTGTGACTTGAGGCCCTGACGATGATAACACTTTCTCCAGGAGGCTACTCGATCCTTGCCAAGTCTTATCTCTCATAGATACTGCAAGGCCGATCTCAGAATCATCATCATCATTCTCATTCATCCATTCATCTTGTATAATACACCATATTGTTAACATAGTTAGCTGCCAGAGTTGCGTCATGAGTTCAGGACGAAGTTTGAAAGGGGTAACGTCCCTTGTTTGAGAGTGAGGGAGATAGGGTTCCAAGGGCCGAAGGGGTTTTGTGGACTGAGGTCACCTATGTCCCAGGGCTAAAGGTATCCCGTTGTTAAAGTGTGATAGCAAATTCCCCTCACCCCAGGGAGTGTTATGACACACTGTTCTGTTCTTCGTTGTCGAATACTTTTTTCACGTTTGTCTAATGTTTGCTGGTAGCCTACATTCCACTCTCCATGGGCTTTTTCTGGATTAGTTTTCCGGCGTTTATCTACTTCAGGCAGGTCAGAGGTTGCTCTCTGCAGTCTCGTCTGGCTTGATGTATAAAACTGCCTCTTTCCAATCCTTCCCTCTTCATCTTCTCCATCACAACTATAAGGGTTTATTTCATCCCCCCCCCCCCACCTTCTCTGTGTGGACTCAACGTGCTTGATTTTGCACCTTGTCCAGCTTTTCTTGTGTAGTATTTGATGCTGAACACCCACACATTTGACCTATATTCCAAGTGTTCCGTGGCGAAGGTGTTACGGACGCAATTCGTAATCCAGCAAACCGCGTTCGATACACAGATGCGGGTGATTTGGTAGTAGACCGCCTTGCGTTGATTTTAATACAAAGGTATGAGTTTCGGTCATTCAGAAAACAATGGCAAACTACTTGCTGAACGTAAACTTGCCAAGAAATCACAAATAGATAAAAACATGCGGCGGTTGACAGTGACGTCATAATAATAAATGATATGCAACTAACTTTTGTCACTGCATATTGATATATTAATCTATATAGATTGATCACACATGAAAAATATCAGCACAGTGCATGCATTTATTGTGTCCATGTGGCTTTCTCTTAGATGCGTCTCGACCACCTCGAACTTTATGAATAACAGTGGGGACGCGTGAATATAACGCAGTAACAACGTTTCCGATCCTTTTGGTAAGTGTCTCATGGTTATCTTTCAAGTGTGAGGCCGCTCGTTGTGGGAACTGGCTAGATTCACTGTCTATGGAATGGCTATATGTTACTGCATTTTTCAAGTTAAGAATTATACTGCCACGCTGTCGGAGACCTGCGAGTGGTCAGGTCCGTTTATCGAGGTTTAAAGCTAGTTGGATGTCCTTTACAAGACGATGCAATCATCCCCATAATGTATTGGCTGTGATTAACTAGGCAATTTTAGTTCAGTAGTTTTTCAATGCTTACTGAGTAGCCGACGTCACATACTACGAAAATCCATCGCCACATGCTGACGTTTATCTAGGTCAATAATTAATATCCTTTTATTGTGGCGAGAGATGCGATTTCATAACAAGTTGTAAATGAGAAGTACGTAGCAGTGTGCGATATGGCTACCAATGAAGAATAGTGCTATGTTTACAGCTGAAAGTGTATGCAGATTATATGAGATTAGAGGAATTCGATGTATAGGATGTGAAGGCCATATCGTATGTGAAGGATTTACAGTCAACCAGTGATGTAAACCCGTGGCCTGTGGCTAATGGGTTAGTGTACAGTTTCATAATTCCCTGACGTACCGAGTCGAAGGATCGAAATCAGCCGCAGACGATTTGGAAAGAGATGGCTTTGAGCTGATTTCTATGGTAAATTCTGATTAACATGTTGTCCATCTGTTGTTAAAATAAATACCTGGCGTGTAATCCAAGGAGTATATTGTAGTGTTGCACAGCGGTCGTTTGCAACCATTGTCACTGCCATTGCGTGTTTGAACTGTAGTGTACACCTTGCACATCTAGACCACTGTCCTCCAGAATGAGAAAGCAAGCTGCGACTGAAACCTGTTTCAACATTAGAATTCAATAGTGTTACATTGTTGCTATTTATTTGCACTTTGCTCCTAAACAGTCACTAACATCGTTTTAGCGTGATGACATACAGCTGAAAAATCTCACTTTGGGTCAGACTAGATGGTCAAAAACTGCAGATGAATCCAAAGAAAACAATTATTTCAGGATATACTGCATAGTTAAACGTTGAGGTGAGTTGAGTTGAGCCAAGAACCGACATCACAGCACTCGAGATATTCACATACGTGCTCCGTCCTCATTTTCAACAGCCAGCAGAAAGTCCTAGTATTAATGGAGCAAGTTGCAGTCAGATTATGTGTGCATCTGACGCTTCCTTCTACTATCAATAGGGAAACTCTCTGAAGCCACTAAGACATTTCATTAATAAATGCACGTGTATTATCTCGAACGGACTGACTAATCATATCCCTTTTTAAAATTTTCTTGACTATACTGCACAGCACTACAGTCTGGTGTGTTTGTGTGTTTGTTATTTGACCTCTGCTGGGTTAATATAAAATTATGAAACCTATGGTGCTATTTCAATCTTTGAATACGAATTCTGTTCGTATTCCATAGTTGTGGGTTCAGGTGGAGGAAAGACCTGGCTAATTAAGACACCTATTTCTTGGGTGTCTAGCTGGATTATGCGTCGAAGTTCATTTGTTCCTAAAACGAGGCACTGTCGTCATTTGGAGGTGACAGGTTCGAATCATGGTGGGGTACCTATAGCTTTTAATTTTAACGTTGGCTACTTTTTCCTCGTCTCCTCTTCCTTCGTTTACATCTATGAGCGCCAAACAATACATGTTATTTATTTATGAACTTTCCTCCCTATACCATTCTTTCTAAGCTTTGATAACACAACCCCACAAAAAAATATGTTTTTGGTGCCATACATTGTATACCTGATTTTGCATAAATTAGGGCTGCTAAATCTAAATATCTGATTTATTTGTCTGTAACAGCTCTAGTTTTTTAGATACAGTCGTTTGCGTATTTAATTAATATGATTGCATTATATATATATATATATATATATATATATATATATATATATATATATATATAATATATATATATATATATATATATATATATATATATATATATATCTATATATATTATACCTGGGAGTCTCTGTGGCGAAGTGGTCAAGCCGTTTGACTCGTGATCCGAAGGTTGGGGGTTCGATTCCCTTCGGTTTACGAGTTAAATATTTTCGGAGACTCCTGTGGGTCGTTGCTAAAAGCTACGGAGTTCGTGCTTTGTGCGACGCTTTTCGCGCTGCGGAAAGAGACCGAGCCATATGGGATAAAACCCGGTGCAATGAAGTACCCTGTCGACTTTTAAGCGACTTTTATATATACCTTGTACCTTGCGGTGTCGAGGTGAAGTATAAACTTCGTGAGTGTGCCCGATTATGGGCTTCATATATCGACATTCCCATGGATTCTGCTATTCCCTCCGTCCAACGTTTACGTGGTCGGCCTCTTCCTCTGTTTCCATCTGGTCTGTACATCATTGGTTGTGGCATGCTGTTGACTGGTAACCTACTTGCATGGCCAAACCATTTGACTTGCTGCTTTCTAATAAACTCTAGTGCTGCTTTAACCCCCACTTTAGTCCCGATTTCTTAACTTCTGATCTTATCTCTTTTTGATACGTTGAGTATTCTTCTCAGGAACCTCATTTCTGTTGTTGTGATTTTTTTTTTCTCTTTTTCTGTCATTGTACAGGTTTGGCATTGGTAGCACAGAGTTGGTAGGAAGATTGTGTTGTAAAGTGCTTTCTTAGTAGTTATTGATACATGTTTGTTCTTTAGTATTGGTGCCATTTGTCCAATGAGTTGATTTGCCTTATTGCACCTATTTTCGATCTCGTCTTCTGATCTGCCTTTTGATGATATTATACTTCCTAGGTACTTGAAACTCTTTACTTGTTTCAAGGGATGTTAGTTTAGGTGAATTGTTGCTGTTTGTTCTTCTTTAGTTATAGTCATTACCTCTGTTTTGCTTGTGCTAATTTTCATTTAGACTATTCATGTGGTCTTGTAATTCAGCTTCTGATTTTGCTATTAGTGCTTGGTCGTCCGCAAACAGGAGTTCTCTAATGGTTAGATTTGCAGATGGTTCTTCTTCTGTGTTCTCGTCAAGCGGTATTCTTGCTGTCTCTGCTTGGCTGGTTTCTTTACATATGTTGTCTATATATGTTATGAACAAGAGAGGGGACAGGACACAACCTTGTCGTACTCCAGATCTTATGGTGAAGGGTTCTGAGTGTCCTCCAGTTGCTCTCACTATGCATTCACTGTTGTTGTATAAACTTCTACATAGGTTTGTTAGATGTGTACTCACTCCATATTGTTTAAGGATTTCCCACAGCTTGTTTCTATCTACCCTATCGAATGCCTTTTCTTGGTCGACAAAGACTAAGTAGAGTGTTTCATTGAATTCGATTGATTTTTCTATAAGTTGTCTAAGAGCAAAAATGGTGTCTGTGCATCCTTTGTTTTTCCTAAATCCAAGTTGCGTTTCGCTTAGCTGGGCTTCTAAAGTAGTTCGTAATCTTTTTTTCAAGAATGTTGCAAAATATTTTCCCAGTATGACTCAACAGTGAAATGCCTCTGTATTGTGTGCAGTCTCTTTTGCTGCCTTTGTTTTTCCAAATTGGGATAATTATGGCATTTCTCCAGTCTCGTGGTGTCTGTTGTTCTACCCAAATATGGTTGAATAGTCTATGTAGCCAAGCTGTTCCTACTTCTCTTGCTGCTTTAATTAGTTCATTTGGTATTTCATCCTGTCACGGTGATTTGTTCTCTCTCTCTCTCTCTCTCTCTCTCTCTCTCTCTATATATATATATATATATATATATATATATATATATATATATATATATATATATATATATATATATATATATATATACATACACACAAGGCTCTGGGGGGAAAAACACTATTGCTATCTAGTCCCTTACAAAATTTGGAATTCCAATGGTTTGGAGAGAGCCCAAGAACCACTATGATATGATGACTGTTATTTCTTGTGTTGTCACTATTAAGGGAATTAATAGGAGAAAAATATTTATTTTTTAATGGAAATATCCAGATGTAGATTCTGCTAGACGACCTGTTACACACGGATATGACATGCCAATTCCAACTTTCAGTCAGATTTCGGATTCACTCCTAGAAGATGAAACAGCAGAGGCATGTCAAACAAAATGTGACAGTGACAGTGATGTTGAAGATGATATTCCTGCATCTCAACGCTTCGACAAGCGTGAATTGAATAATATAATCTGAGATCTATATCTCTCCAAGGAATCTTCAGAACTTTAGATTTCAAGATTGAAAGAAGAAAAAATTAATGAGTTGAAACAAAGATTACATTTTATCGCAGCAGAAAGCAAGGTTTTCTTCCCTTCTTTTGTAAAGAAATCAACCTTGTGTTTTGTACTATAGTAGGAGGCTGCCATGTACCGAAAAGACTCTGGAAAGAGTCAACGGTAAAAGTACTGAGAAGATGGGACAGATATACTAGATCCCAAAAGAGTTACACAAGAAAAGATTGAACAACAATCACCAAACAGTTGTAGCGTAGTAGCAAAGCCATAAAATAATGAATATTTGACGTAGCTTAATAGCGACGACAGAAAATAAGTACCGATGTAGTATTAATAAAAGAAACAATAGCTAGAATGACAAAGATTACTCAGTCACGTGAGAGAGAAATCGTCACGTGACTGAAGTGAAGTGGGAGACTGCGAACAAAGAACGGGCAGTTGGCTGAGAGGGGAGCTTCCAAACACATCGCCGCTCGTAGCGAACAGAAGCTAATATCACACAATAACGTCCAGTTCTCAAAGAAAGAAGAAGCTATCACATCACGCAGCGAACTTCGGCGTCAAAACCGCCCAATGTTTGTTAACAGACGCAGCACGAAGGCCGTCAGCGACCCAGGTCAACAACTCGCCAGCCCAGAGGTCAGCAAGCCGGCGCAGGGCACCATGTTGTAAGTAGGCAGATTACCAAAGTTAGTGACTGGTTATTTTGACGAGCGGAATGGCGTATCGACGCTCGGGACGATAAGGCCTACACTATAATTAATGGCTGTGTATCCAAGTCGCACCACGTGTATACTGGGACAATAATTATGCTATCCGCTAGGATGAGCTGGACACGAATTTGGGCAGTGTGAAAGAACTTGTTATGCGACAGTGCACATAATACATTGATGTGAATACCTTAGGGCGTCAGTCGTCGTTCTTTGAGTTAGTGTATCGTGTCACACAACGTTTGCCAGTGATCTTATAACGAACCCAAGAAAGACTTTCACAGAGGCTACGAATTATTATGCAAAGAGTGAAAAAGAAAATACAACCTATAAAAGGAGATGAACAATGTGGGTTTGTAGAAGGAAAGGGTACAGTAATTGTTATGTATACGCAACGATCAGTTATTGAACGTTCTATAGAAGTAAACAAACATCTGCATCTGTGCTTTATTAACTTCACAAAGACTTTTGATAGATTAAGACATGTCGACATGATAGAGATGCTTGCAAATCTACAAAGTGATGGGAAAGACATTAGACTTATAAAACACATATATTGGAAACAACAAGCTGCCGTAAGGATTGATAATGAAGTGGGACAATATCAGTCTATTAAGAGAGGTGATAGGCAGGGATGTGTTTTATCTCCAGATTTTTTTCCCCTATACAGTGAAAATATTTTCAGAAATTTAGAAGATATAAATGGAATCATCATCGGAGGACGAATCATCAAAAACATTAGATTTGCAGATGATACAGTATTGATTGCAGGCAATGAGCAGAATCTGCAACAATTAGTAGATGCGGTTGTTGCACACAGTAAACAACCGGAGTTAGAATTAAATTGTAAAATGACACAGATTTTATGGTCGTCACTAGGAAGAACGAAATACCACAATGTAATATACAAGTAAATGGGAATATTCTTCAACAAGTGAATAGGTACAATTATCTCGCAACAGTAATAACATCTGATTGGAGCTGCCTTTAAGAGATTAGAACAAGAATCGCAATGGCAAAAGTAGCCTTTAGCAAGATGAAAAACATACTGACCAATAAAAATGTGTCAATTCAAACGAGAAAAAGAGTTATCAGTTATCAGTTATCAGTTGGGGTATCTTCATTGCACTCCGGACAGGTCCATAGGTGCTCAGAGCCTCCCGCAGCATATGCATCTGCTTTCGGTGGCTAATAGTGCCAGAGAAAAAGAGTGTTGAGATGCTACATAGAGCGTGTACTTTTGTATGGATGTGAAGCTTGGGCAATGAGCAGCTAAGCTGAAAAACACCTGATGGCTGTGGAAATGGGGTTTCTGAGGAGAATGCAAAGAATACCATGGACAGACAGAAAATGCAATGACCAAGTACTACAAGAAACAAATGAAGATTAGAGTCACTAGACGTAGACAGTCAAAATTTTTTGGACATGTTATGAGAAGAAAAGAAAATGGAGAACTTGTTGACAACTGGTAAGATCGATGGGAACAGAACAAGGGGAAGACAGCGAAGTAAATACCTGGATGGCTTGACCACATGGCATGGTTGAGACAGGACACTGAGCTGATCCATGATTTTGGTGATCGAGTAAAATGGTGAGTCATGACCGCCCATGCTTACAGGCATGGCACATGATGGATGGATAGTAAGGGTGACAAAGGCCTTTTTGTAATGCACTTTTCAATATAACGTGATTAGTTAAATTATAAATAAACTACAAACATTCACTAATCGGTGCCTACGCAAAATAGAAGAAATAAAATTAAATAACAAAATGACCAATGTGGATTTCATGGAAAGAATTAGATAACGGCAAATGAACTAAGAGGTGAAAAAAGAGGTGCTTTGGGATGACCGGAGAATAGTATAACTAGGCACGCCTTAGTCTGGGACCCACAGGGCAAAATAAATAGTTAGTAGCATATCCTTTACAGGACTGTCAACCCCAGCATTTTTGGCTTTCATGATTCCTGGGCAAGTTTACGTTCAATGGGTTGCCATTGCTTTCTGAACGACGGGACCCATACCATTTCATAAAAAACAACGTAAGGCGGTCAACTGCCAAATCGCCCACAGTTGTGCTTCGAACGTGGTATACGGGATTACAAACTGCGTCCTTACTCCCTTAGCCACGGAGAAATAGAGAAAGACCTAAAACGTCATGGAGAGTAGAAAAAGGAATAGAAATGAACAAACTGGGAAGGACTCGGAGAGAGCTCAATGGGACGCTAAAGAAAGGAGGGCTTGGGGTGAGTTGGTTGAGGGTATGTGCCCCAATTTGGGGATAAATGACAAAAGAAGAAGAAGAAAGCGCACTAGACAAATTGTGCTGGATCCATATTTGTATTGGCCAGTCGGTACTCGGTGGATCATATGGTCACTGTCACATCGATCGAATTTACCTTCCTAAATATTTCATCTTCAGCAGCTCAAAGATTCTGGTGTTGACTGCAATGTCCTGTAAAGGATATCCATCCATCCATCATGTGCCATGCCGGTAAGCGTGGGCATGGTACAAGGCATGTTCTGCCATCTCACTCGATCAGCAGAGTCGTGGATCAGCTCCGTGTTTCTGTCTCGACCATGCCACAAGGCCAAGCCATCCAGATACTTGTTTCTAGGTCTTCCCCTTGGTCTGTTCCCCTCGATCTTACCAGTTGTCACCAAGTTCTCCAAATCATTTCTTCTCATAACATGCCCAAAAAATTGTGACTGTCTACGTCTAATGTCTCTGATCAGTTTACGATCTTCATTTGTTTCTTGAATGACTTGTTCATTGGTCTTTCTGGCTGTCCATGGTATTCTTTGCATTTTCCTCAGAAACCACATTTCTACAGCCATCAGATGTTTTTCAGCCTGGCTGCTCATTGTCCAAGCTTCACATCCATATAAAAGTACAGGTTCTATGTAGCATCTCAACACTCTTTTTCTCGTTTCAATTGACATCTTTTTATTGGTCAGTATGTTTTTCATCTTGCTAAAGGCTACTTTTGCCATGGCGATTCTTGTTCTAATCTCTTCAAGGCATCTCCCATCAGATGTTATTACTGTTCCGAGATAATTGTACCTATTCACTTGTTGAAGAATATTCCCATTTACTTGTATATTACACTGTGGTATTTCGTTCTTCCTAGTGACGACCATAATCTGTGTCTTTTTACAATTTAATTCTAACCCTTGTTGTTCACTGTGTGTAACAACCGCATCTACTAAATTTTGCAGGTCCTGTTCATTGTCTGCAATCAAGACTGTATCATCTGCATATCTAATGTTATTGATGCATCGTCCCCCAATGTTGATTCCTTCCATATTTTCAATATTTCTGAAAATATTTTCACTGTACAGGGAAAACAGATCTGGAGACATTACACATCCCTGTCTCACACCTCTCTTAATAGGCTGATATTGGCTTACTTCATTATCAACTCTTAAGGCAGCTTGTTGTTTCCAATATATGTTTTTTACAAGTCTAAGGTCTTTCCCATCAATTTGTAGATCTTCAAGCATCCTTATCATGTTGACATGTCTCACTTTATCAAAAGCCTTTGTGTAGTCAATAAAGCAAAGGTGTAGATCTTTGTTTACTTCTATAGAACGTTCGATTACGGTTCTCAGTATATACACAGCATTTACTGTACCCTTGCCTACTACAAACCCACATTGTTCTTCTCCTATTTCAGGTTGTATTTTCCTCCTAACTCTTTGCATGATAATTCTTAGCAAAATCTTTGTGATGTGACTCATTATACTAATTGTTCGATGTTGATCACATTCCAAGGCTCCTGATTTCTTTGGGATTGCAATAAATACAGAATTACATAACTCATGAGGTATATTTCCAGTATCATATATTGTATTAAGCAGACTGGTAACTTTATCTATTCCATATTCTTCTAAAGCATTAATCATTTCTGTTGTGACGCTGTCTGGACCGGGGGTTTTGCCAGATTTCATATGATTAAGAGCATTCTGAACCTCCATCTTCAAAATTGCTGGCCCTTCATTGTTATTTTGAACAATATATTGTTCGTCTCTGTTATCGTCATAAAGGTTTTTCACGTAATCTGACCATACATGTAAAATCTGATCTTTTTCTATTATGACTCTTCCATCTTTTGTCTTTAGGCAGCCTGCTGATGTACGTGTTCTTTGATTAGTAAAGGATATGCGAAAAATAAATTTCACTGTACACATTTTAGGCTGGGTAGACCTGGGAGCACAAGTGAGGTTTAAACATCCCACAGGATGCGGATTTAACCCTGACCAGCGGACCGGCAGGTGAGCGCTTGGTCAAGGTGTAACATGCTATAGAAGTACATAGCTGTGAGTCTGTCCGCTTTATATATTTGTTTTCCTCCAAGACATCAATTCCATTGCAATGCTGACTATAACGATGTTGAAATCTTGCAACAAGATTTATCTTGGTAATATACTACGTATGATCATCTGCCCTGTCAACTGGCGAAGGCATTCATGCATTTTAACATCTCTCGGCAAAGCGGTGAAAGATGTCCGTTACTTCTTATTGCTATTGCCGCCATCAGTAGAATTGATTAACTGAGAGGGACGACCAGGAGAACTTTCAATCAGATAGCACCGGGAACGATTAGTAGTGTGACTCTTCGCTAGCTGTTGAACCAGGGGACGGAGCACATATGGGAATGTCCTGAGTGCAGTGATATCGGTTCTTAGCTCAACTCAACCAGACAACTGATTAATTTTATGTAACTTTACGACGTTTAACGGAACACGACGAATAGTGGAATGATGACACAATTCAACGCGTTAACTGAAGAATGCTGAAGATTTGTTCAACGTTCTTCTTCCAATAATAACAAACTTAGGGCTGTCATTAACTATGTGTTAGGTAAATCTTGTGATGGAGCAAAGCAAGATGTCGGGTGAATTATCTAGTTTCCAAACAAAGACTAAGAAAGCTGCTGGCGGATAGACAGGTCTTCCTTTAAGGCCTTGGTGTGTTGTTTGCTTCTGGTCACGGTTTTGCGTCTGCATGTTCCTCATTTGGACTTTTAGGTTCTGTTCGTCCAGCTTTTGAGCTTAGTGCTTGGTGCAACATTGTGAGCTGAGTATGTCATGTAGGATGCTTTGTTTGTCTATCAGAGGTGAAAAAAAAGTCGCTTAAAAGTCGACAGGGTCGACTTCATTGCACCGGGTTTTATCCCATATGGCTCGGTCTCTTTCCGCAGCACGGAAAGCGTCGCACAAAGCACGAACTCCGTAGCTTTTAGCGACGACCCACAGGAGTCTCCGAAACATTTAACTCGTAAACCGAAGGACGCGGCCCGGAATCGAACCCACAACCTTCGGAGCACGAGTCAAACGGCTTGACCACTTCGCCACAGAGACTCCCAAAGGTGGTTTGTGTTTAAATAGCATGTTTAAAACTACGGTGGGTGCCCGTGTATTAAACTAACTGATTTTCCTTACGTAGTAATGCATGTGCAACTGATGGGCTTTTATAGTCACTGCTGCTTCCATCGACGATGAACTAATTCTAGCTGAAGACTGGTGTGTTGGTATTCAAGTGGCAGCATTATGCATTCATGCGTGTGCGTGTTGCTGGTTTTGTTGGGACTGCTGTCTTGTTCATTTTTCATATGAGACAGTGAGGAGCATTCTGTGTGGTTATCGCTGGCATAGGAACGGAGCACAGAACGGAACGGACCCGTTGCTACGAAGCTGGAACCACAACAACTAACTAACTAAATAACTAACTAAGTCAAACTGAAAGCACACAATATTCTCTTTCATTCAAAGACTGGTACAAAGACATTATGAGTACTAAGAGTAAAGAACATTAAAGCGTCGAACAATAGACAATCAAATGTGTTCTTAAATGTATTATTACACGTAACACTTGTTCATATAAAATTAGTCTAAATCAATGAGCAGACACTAGATATAACCATAAAAGTAATAATCTTGTACATTTACATATTCTTTAGCATTGTTTTCCGTAATCTTTTTAACATTAAATAAACAGAATGCACATATTATTGTTTTTTAGTTTTGAGATGTCACTTAAGTTGTTTATAGTGTTTTGTTTTAAATAAATAATTGTAATCAAGTATGGCTTTTAAAACTGTGTCTTCGTTGTGTTTTGATTAATTCAATATATGAATAATGAATGAGTGTTACATGTTTTATCATGTGTCATTGTGCCTTTTCATATTCTCTGCCCAGCCAACTGTGAAAACTGGCTACGCCTCTGACAATGTTGATTTCAAATAATGAACAGGATATGCAGCCTTTAGTAGCTGTGATAACTGTACATAGTGCGCTACTGTTATAATGTTGCGTAACCTGTGCAGGTTGTTGCGAATAACAACAACACCGTGTTGATTTTCTAGAGTATCTCAAGTTCGATAATTTGATATTGCTTCCTGGACGAGAAGTCAACCTAGAGTTAGAAATAAATAATGTGAAAACAGAAATTATGGTAATCTCCAAGAAGAAAGGCATATTATAATCCAACATCCAGGGAAATGGGGAATCATTTTTAAGAGGTGAATAGGTAAAACTCTCGAAACAGTCTTAACACACGGTGGAATGTGCCTTGTAGATCTTCGTTGCAAAGGGGGAATTTTGCACTTGGAAAAAAACCCACACACAGACACACACATAAACACACAATACCCACCCACAACACACTCATACACACATACAGCAATATAATGGCAATGGTTGTGAGAAGACGAGTATAAAAGTGCTATATACAACTTATATTTTTGTATGCATGTGAATCATTGGCAATACGCAAGCAGGCTAAGAAACAACTAACAGCAGTAGAACTATGGTTTCTGTGAATAATGCAAATACCATGCGCGGACAGTAAACGATTGAGTCCTAAAACATGCGAATTAAAACGGTAAACTGATTAGAGAAATTAGACTTTAAACAGTTAATATTTGTTGGATAAAGTATGACTGAAAAGTACAACTGAAAACTTACAGACAATTGGCAAGATTGAGTGGAAAAGATCATGTGGGAGCATAGTGAACAATACTTGGAAAGCTTGGCCATATGGCATAATTAGGACAGGAACAGTTGTTATCCGAGACAGGTGATCGTAAGATGTGGCGAACCACGACCGACCCCGACTATCGGTATGCCACAAAATCAAGGCTGTTGCCATATCTCCTTCATCTGACTTCGAACCCGTGGACGACTGTTCTTGTCCCTTAGCCACAGACACCGACAGTTGAGGAATAGAAAACATTATGTGAAAGAAATGTCTGACATACTACGTGCACAATCCTTATGTTCGCTAAAGTGTGTTTTACGTATAAATAGGAAACGAGATATGACGGGATAACATAGAAAATTACGAATGAAAAGAAAAAACCATACGATAATATATTGTACACTACACCACTTATGTTTACTTGCTCCTCGAACTTAATTACAACTGTACAGGTGTAGGCAAGAATCATCGTACTTAAATGATTTCTTGTACTGCAATTGTTGATTCTCCCGATATGACTGCAAGTTTTATATGTGTTAGGCTGACTCAGTGTTTATTGTTGTGTTGAATTATTGTTTAAAGGCTGATGTAATCAGTGCAGAGATTGCAATCAGTGTGTGCTTGTGGAGTCGGTTAGTGGACAGTCTCACTGAACTATCCGTTGGTGAGGTTGGCGTAAGGTGCCTCCTTCTCCCCGCTAGCCTACTGGACACCCCTTGGGCAAGGTGGAGTGCCCGTTTAGCACTCTGATCATGGTTACGTACACTCAAGTTCAAGGTGGACCCACATGCTGAGGAACAGAATGACCATGGGTTATATGGTCGTTAATGTGGGTTGTCAGTTGGGTGAGGGCAGGACCGGAATTATTGACATCTGCTGGATGTTTCGGATCTCTTTCCCTGCAGGTACTCTTTACTATGGTGAGGAGTTATTTCCTGCACCACAATTAAAACGTTTATGGATTCCATTTATAAGAATCATCACCGGTGCCACGAGCATTCTTTGTGCTCCACAGTAGCCAGCGACGAGAATGTGAATAGGAGTATACAAGGGAATAATGAGCGAAGGTGCAGAGAAATAGGAAAGCAGGGTCAAGAAGTGTCGGAACTAAAATGGAGGGTATAGGTCGCAAACATGTAAGGGGTAGGCTACTGGAACTGCCGTTGTGCCACGCAGAGAGGACCGGTACATTATTTACGACTTCGTTATTGTTATGCTACAGTAATAGTTAATACTCGTAACAATCAGTGCCCTTGTTGTGTCTGTACATAAACCCTAGTGGTTAATGCAGACATGAACAATGTCTCTTGGTCACGCAGGCGTGCGGTACTAGACATGAGCATGTGGAATAATGTAAGAGAGGTTCAGAGGATTCATGAAAGATAAGCGGCCTCAGTTGGAATAGTACAAGTGTATATGGTGGTCACTAAGGGCACTGGGACTGGCTCAAGGAGCTGGAGGAAATCCCAGCTGACAGTCTTCTCATCTGTGGAGATTTTAATACTCGGAGCAGAGAATGGGACTATACAGGGGTAAATCCACAGGGGTACGCCTTTGCGGTTGACATATTTGAGGCCTAGATAGTCTGCATTAATGATGGGAGGCCAGCTATAGTGGCAACGAGACCCGGGAACACTGATGCTACTGTAGACTTGGCACTTGACACGCGGTCGGTGGTATCGAAAGGAACTGGACCGACTTGGACGATTATGGAATTGTCACATGCCATGCCCCGTGTTGATTTCCAAATTGAGCAAGTTCAAAGCTACGAGAGCACGCAGGGCTTTCAAATAAGAGCGGACCAACACCCTTATTGGACGCCTCCGACAGAAGGCATGGATTAGACCGATCAGACTCACTTTTTCGATTTTGCTCTCTGATGGCAATAGGTAAGCTCATAGATTCATTATAAATGTCAATACCCGTGCCCCGTGCTGTAACAAGTACAGGTACCATGGTATTTGTGAGAGAGTTTTGAAATTGTGAGTTGGCCGGATTGTTTGCTTTCTGACAAACTGTCATGTCTGCTGTCCCACTGAGAATTTTACTATGTTTACAATCCAATTTACTTTGAGTGACGTACCATAGAAGAATATGGAATAGACCAAGTCACCAGACTGCTGAACGCAATATACGATACTGGAGATATACCTCCTGAATCATGTAATTCTATATTTATTGCAATTCCGAAGAAATCAGGAGCCTTGGAACGCGATCAACATCGAAAAATTAGTATAATTAGCCACATCACGAAGATTCTGCTGAGAATTATCATGCAAAGAGTTAGGAAGAAAATACAACCCGAAATAAAAGAATAATGTTGGTTTGTACAATGCAAGGGTACAGTAAATGCTGTGTATATACTGAGAACCGTAATTGAACGTTCTATAGAAGTAAACAAAAATCGATATTTTTGCTTTATTGACTACACAAAGTCTTTCGATGAAGTGAGACATGATAAGGGTGCTTGAAGATCTACAACTTGATGGAAAAGACCTTATACTTGTAAAAAACATATATTGGAAACAACACGCTGCCTTCAAAATTGATAACGATGTAGGTCAATATCAGCCTATTAACAGAGGTGTGAGACAGGGATGTCTAATGTCTCCAGATCTTCTTTACCTGTACGGTGAAAATGTTTTCAGAAATATAGAAGATATGGAAGGAATCAATATTGGGGGAAGATACATCAATAACATTAGATATGCAGATAATACAGTCTTGATTGCAGACAATTAACAGGACCTGCGACTCTTAGTATATTCGGTTATGCACAGAGTGAACAACTAGGGTTAGAATTGAATAGTATGGAGACATAGATTATGGTCGTCACTGGGAAGAAGGAAATACTAAAATGTGATATACGAGTAAATGGACATATTCTTAAGCAAGTTAATTGGTACAGTTATCTCGGAACAGTCATAACATCTGATGGGAGATGCCTTGAAGAGATTAGAACAAGAATTTTCATTGCGAGGGTAGCCTTTTGCAAGATGAAATACATGCTGACCAATAAAAAGATATCAATTGAAACGAGAAAAAGAGTGTTGAAGTGTTGCATAGAACATGCACTTTTGTATGGATGTGAAGCGTGGATAATGAGCAGTCAAGCTGAAAACATCAGATGGCTGTGGAAATGTGGTTTCTGAGGAAAATGCTAAGAATACCATGGACAGACAGAAAAACCAATGAAAAAGTTCTTCAACAAACAAATTAAGATTGTAAACTGATCAGAGTCATTAGACGTAGACAGTCAAAATTTGTTGGGCATGTTATGAGAAGAAATGGCTTGGAGAACTTGGTGACAACTGGCAAGATCGAAGGTAAGAGACCAAGGAGAAGACATAGAAGTAAATACCTGGATGGCTTGGCCACGTGGCATGGTCTTGACAGGAAAACGGAGCTGATCCAAGACTCTGGTGATAGAGTGAGATGGCAAAACATGATCGCCATGTTAAGATATAAGTTGTGATTTTCACTATTCAATTGGGTTGAGGCTATTAGGTTTTCTATACCAGTCTGTGTTGTGGATATCAATACTGTATCATCAGCATACCGAATCTCTTGTTTGTCAAGACCACCGATATTTAGGGCATCATATAGCATAGATAGAGCACAGAATATCCATCTGTATGGCAGGACGTAAACTTCACGTCAGCATTACACAATTGGTGTGGATGACTTGGCAAATATTTTATGTGCAGGTAATTGCTAAAAGCTGTCTTAATGATTTCCTGAATGCAAATATGTTCCTGAAGTTAGTGCACTCGAGCTTGCAGCAGTGGATATGGGCAAACAGCGTTCTAAACCCCTATGCGCCTTAAATTCAGAGTAGGAGCAGGCAATATGTTCGTGTGTTCTAGTTTGTGATGTGGGATCTATATCCAATGGATGGCCCCTGTTTTATGATATGGAAATGATTATATGTTTCACATTCATGTTTGTTTTCCATGTGAATATGTTTATTAATTGTTGCCCGTCTGGGAGAGGACAAACGTCCTAATTGATCCTATTTTCCTAGAGGAAAGGGTGAACGAGAGCAGTAATGATTGTGGTAATGGACACCCAAATGAGGTTGGCAACCTCAGATAAATCCTTCTATACGGGGTTATCCGGCCACCTTGTTTCGTCATAAAGCTTACCTCAATATTTGAAATTGGCGGGTATTTTTGGGGTACTTTCGGTACTAGGGTTGACTACTTCTGGTTGACTAATTCCGGTTGACTTCCGGTCAATGGATACCCCCTACCCGTGTGCCCCACACCGCGCCGGTTCGCACAAACGACCGTTCCGGTTCACTCCGGTCCCCCCACGTCGCCGCGCGTGGATATCGAACCCTTCGATGAGGAGACCGAAGTCAATATGACAGATTGGAAAATGATATGGCCTATCACTCGAGTTACCCCAAGTATCCAAATTTGGATGCATGAATAAAATTTCACAGATCAGAATGATAGTTACCAACATTCGGCAGGTGTCCATAGTGGGTACCCATGTATCAACTCTAAGTGATTGCCGAAAATCTGTTTTACAAATACTAGCGAGGCAAACATTATCATTAAAAAATTAATCCAAAAAAACATAATAAATGGCTATATGTCTAGTATGTATAACGTAGATTATTAATCTGAATATGAAAATATTATTCTCAAATTATATAATTAATATATTATTAAAATATCATTGAAAATAGGAAAATAATAACAAGCGCCAGTTATTGCCCTTGGCCAGAATAAATAGTCTCCCTTTGCTTCTTTCTTTAATAGTCCCCCCTGAACGGTAGTTTACCTGCGCGCACAGACAAACAGTAATCGTTCCGCCGATCACGCGGAACTATTGAAATATGATATCCACGGGCCAACGGTCACGGCTTTAACAATATATAATGACACAAAGTAGTGCAGCTTTACATAACAGAGTTACGACACATACAGAACGTTGCGGCGGTTAGCCTTCATCAGCAAACAAACACATTCACAAACACAACATACAGTCAAGGAGAACTCCTGTGACTACATTAGACGGTGATGACAGGACGAGAGGAACAAATGCATGGAAAAATGGAAGCAATGAAGAGGAAATGAGCTGCATTCCTCATGCGGTATATCGCATGCAGTTTTCCTCTCTCTCTCTCTCTCTCTCTCTCTCTCTCTTCTCTCTCTCTCTCCTTACATCTTGCTTCTCTGTGCCTACCTACTTCACTTGTATTACCAGTGGTTGGATCTCACACAGCCCCATCAACTCAAACACTGGACGAGTGGCTCCTGAAGTGTGCTTTGTAACAATCAACCATACTGACTATTTTATAGGGGACAGTACGAGGGAAACGTCATACTTTGTAGACTGACGCGCCCCACATGCCTCATGTGGTATATCACAGGCACTTCTCCTCTCTCTCTCTCTCTTTCTCTCTCTCTCTCTCTCTCTCTCCTTACATCTTGCTTCTCTGTGCCCACCCACTTCACTTGTATTACCAGTGGTTATATCTCACACAGCCCTAACAACTCAAACACTGGGCGAGAGGCTCCTGAAATGTACTGTGCAATAATCAACCATACTGACTATGTCATAGGGTACAGTACGAGGGAAACGTCGTACACGTAGACCGACGCGCCCCACACGCCTCATGTGGTATATCACAGGCACTTTTCCTCTCTCTCTCTCTCTCTTTCTCTCTCTCTCCCTCTCTCTCTTTCACCCTCTCGCTCTCTCCCTCTCTCTCTCTCACTCCCTCTCTCGCTCTCTCTCTCCCTCTCTCACTCCCTCCTCGCGCTTTTTCTCCCCCCCTTGATCCCTCTTTTGCCCCCTCCCCTCTCGGCCCCAAACCCCCCCCACCTTTCCCCCCTCTCTCTCCCCCTCTCCTCTCCCCCTCCCTCTCTCTCTTCTCTCCCCTCTCTCCCTCCCTTTCTCTCTTCTCTCTCCCTTCTCTCTCCCCCTCCCTCCTTTTTCTTCTCTTCCCCCCTCTCTCTCCCCCTTTCCTCTATTTTCTCCCCTCTCTCTCCCCTCTCCCTCCTCCCCCCCCCCCCCCTCCTCTCTTCTCCCTCTCTTCCCTCTCTCTCCCCCTTTCCCGCTCCCTCTCACTATCTCTCTCCCTCTCTCTCTCCTCTTACATCTGGCTTCTCTGTGCATACCTTCTTCACGTGCATTGCCTGGGTTTGGGTCTTTCACAACCCAACAACTCTAGACTGGGGGGGGGGCTCCTGAAGCGCGTTGTAATGACTAGCAACCATACTGAGTTTTTGTAGTTACAATTACCCATGTGGTGTCGCAGGATTTTCCTCTCTCTGTCCTCTCTGCTCTCTCTGCTGCCTCTCTCGCCTCCCCTCCTCTCTCTCCCCCCTTCTCTCTCCTCTCTCCCCTTTTCCCTTTTCCCCCCCCGAGCCAAAAAAGCATTTGTTTGAAAATGGTTTT
>JACEFZ010019466.1:0-119013 GCA_014155875.1 Cepaea nemoralis
CTGACCCGGTCCGGCTTCGCCCAGGCCCAGGAGGGGATCTATCTATCTATCAGTCTGTCTGCTTGTCTGTCTGTCTGTCTGGCTGGCTGACCCGGCCCGGCTTCACCCAGTCCCTGGTGGGGAGCATCTCATTTAATTCATATAAGTAGTCATATAAGCTCTCCCGTTCCCGACTATCTGTCTGTCTGTCTATATGTCTGTCTGTCTGACCCGGCTTCACCCAGTCCCTGGTGGGCAGCATCTCATTTAATTCATATACGTAGTCATATAACCTCTTCCGTTCCCGACTATCTGTTTGTCTGTCTATCTGTCTGTCTGCCTGTCCCGGCCCGGCTTCACCCAGTCCCTGGTGGGGAGCATCTCATTTAATTCATATACGTAGTCATATAAGCTCTCCCTTTCCCGACTGTCTGTCTGTCTGACCCGTCCCGGCTTCACCCAGTTCCTGGTGGGGAGCATGTCATTTAATTCATATAAGTAGTCAAATAAGCTTCCGTTCCCGACTATCTGTCTGTCTGTCTATCTATCTGACCTGGCGTGGTTTCGCCCAGCTCCGGTGCACAGTAACTTAAAAGAATGTCCCTCCACACACCATTCATTATTTTTAATGAAAAAATCACCGACATGACAGTTGATAAGTTCTGTAAGCAGAAAAAGATGGGTTACAATGTTATGCATTATGTATAATTGTTATGCAAACTTTGAAAATGCCTTAAAGATTATATCATTATTTATTATAACTCATATGCCTGAAAATAACTATAGACAAAGACTTTAACAATAGTGCAGGTAAGTCCAACAATATGACTATAAATTATATAGAAATGTTATTAAAAGTTATGTCCCTTGAAATAACATTTCTAGAGTGAAGTCCCCCTGCTATATAGAACTGTCTATCTGTTTCATAGAAAAATGAAAAAGAAAATGTTATTAAATAAGTAGAAGATTTTACACTATGAAACTATTATAGTCGGTTGCACAGGAATGAAAGGAAGACGTGTAGAAAATGTCATCTCAATCGGATGTACCGTTATCGAACCCATCCAATACAAACATAACCACAAACAAAGTCACATACACTCTGTTTTATATATATATATATATATATATATATATATATATATATATATATATATATATATATATATATATATATATATATATATATGGCATAATAAATATAAAGCATGGCAGCAGCGTACGCGACCGACCAGACCATCTGCGCCGCAAATGTTCGTCCTCATGGAAGCATGTAAACACGTGGTCACTTCTAACATCATTCAGTCTAGGACATGTAACCCGTAGCTGCTATCTCTGGCTTTCATGCTTTCATGTCGAGATCGGTTATGACCAGGGATGGAGTTATACCTCTCCATAGCACAAAACCGGGATTGTAGAGACCATATGTTGCCCATGCAGCATGATCTCTCTCTCGGCCTGCCTAGTTTACACCAGAGGAACGGTATCACTAATATACTTTGAACAAGCCAAGCTGCAGAAGCTGCCGTATCAACAAAGCAATGCTCTAACGACCCGCCTGTCTGAACTTCGATGCTAGATTAGTTGCCAACATAGACTTATGGCCTGTACTTCCCTGCTACGACCTTTAGCCTTGGGTTGCATTTTCCGCACCAGAATACACTTTCTCCCTCCCAAATGCGTACCACCGCCCGAAGCCGTTGGCACAATACGGGGTGTCGGGTTTGGGAAACGCAGCCCATCATTCGGCGGGAACAGAAAGTAATTAGTATCGTCTACTGCCATAGTATAGCTCAGTCACACTAAGACCTGACACCCTAGAGGCTTATATTCAGAGACGAATTGATACCTCCCATCAAGAAACAAAATCTAGCAATGGCTACTATTACGCCAAAACCTCAATTTGCACATATGGCAAGTTCAAAAGCAAGTACAGGAACGATAAATGTAGTTTGTACAAAGCAAAGCAAGAAACAAAATAGACGCTATTACTATCATCTTTACTACTGTATGGCTGCCCTCTGAAGATTCTGTAAGAGTGTGCAGTGTGTATTGCTGTATTTCATCAATATGTGTTCTCATGTATTTGCATTGTCTGAATGATTGTGAAATTTGCAACAATCATAACTATCTTAATGCTATAAAGAAAGTTGTTAAGTAGAAAATCAGTTTCCTCCATATGTTGTTTGTGTGTCTGAAAATACTACCACTGATATCTGCTTTAACAAATGAATGCAAGAGATTGACTCATAATTATGTATCAATTCATCCATGGAGTGCTGCTTACGAAAACAATATGGAGCTAGGGCCATGCACCCAATAACGCTTACTGCATGCAATGGAACCTGTTAATTTTACTAGATTATGATTTGGAAAATACTCTATTCAGGCATGTGACAAGCCTCTATTCTAACTGACCCATTTACAATGACGGCATAATTCAGGTGCAACGATCAAAATCATCACATTACCAATATCATCATAAATATCATCAGCAGTAACATTTACAGCATCATCGACATACTGTATTATGCATATCATCGCATCTGTTCTTTGAGTTATTGAAAATTATTTCTCAAATCGTCTACATTGACACGTAATCTGTCATTCAGATAGTTTCTCGTTATGTCACCATTTCTTTAATGCTCACGATCTTCCCGGTTGTCACAACCTTCTCTCTTTGTATTCAATGAGCGTCATGACAATCGGTCGATGCTAAAAATGGAGGGGGAAAACAATGAGGGGTGAGGGGGTTGGGTATTGTGAATATGATGCCTTTTGAAATAAGAACTCTTAATGTACTCTGATTGTGATATTCGTAACCGTTCATACTATTATTTGCTTTATCCAATTGATAAACCTTTTTATTTTTGTCAGTCTGAATATACAGTCTAGTAAGGTTACAATTTCTTTCCCTGACTTCGTCTTGTTCCTCTAAATATGCGTGCAATCCTCCATCTTCATAATTCACATTAAACAACCGCTTTCTGCAGTTGCTTGTTATCTGTATAATGCCACACATTTATAGTCTAATCACTAAAATGGGTTATTCTGAACAGTGTTTGAAATGCCATTCTGTATTTGCTACTCATGTGATGGTAGATAAATATGTTCATGGACGAGTTGATACTTTCAATTAAATAACTAAATCCACCAACAATTATTGTTAGGGCAACATGTCTTCCATTAACTGCTAGCGCAGGTTCAAAAGCAGCTGCAAGCATGATCACAGTTTTCGGAACAAAGCACAAAATAAACAATGTAGACACTGATATTATCATTTTTGCTAATTTCTGGTTGCGGTAGGAAATTCTTTCAGCCTGTGCAGAATGAAGTGCTGATTCTTTCCAATGTGTATTCCTACGTAGGTGGATTGTCAGTACAATTGTGCATGTAGCAACAATAACAAATGATGTAAATGGAATGAAAAAGTTGTTAATTGAAAACACAATTGTCTCCACCTGTTGTTTATCGTATCTGAAGAATAGTCCGATGACAGATTTGTTTTTAACAGGTGAAAATATCAGGCCCAGGTTGTTTACAACATATACAGGTGAGCTGATTAAAGTAACGATGAGAAAGATGCACACGATGACCACTGCTGTCCTTTTTGGAGTCAGAATTAGTTTGGCCTGGTGGGGATAGATAAGAAGATTTATCTCACTGGTGTATTTTGTTTTAATCAAACACAAATATATGATTGATTTTACTCATAAAGTTGCGTTAATTGTATAATTATAATATGTAAACACCCACCCAGACTATTCACTCACGCACGTACTCCCCCCCCCCCACCACGGACACATACATGCACATACGACTAATATGTGTATATGCATATGTGCTCTATACGTGTTTTACTGTGTTGATGAGTGGTTTCTTTCCGCAACCCTCATTCGGTCATCTGTGAACGTGTTCTTGTCAAGCTGGTTAGTTTCAGATTTCTTGATTTCTTTGTTTGTTTTTTTCATTGTGTTATTACAGCATTGCTGCAGTTAAAAAAATTCAATGTTGTAAAATGTTATTACGTTTCAAAATAATTTAAAACTAGTGCCAACAATAGACTTGTTATAAACCCCGAAATGTTGACAGCTGCACACAAAGTCTCTAATCGTCAGAAGTTAAAACTTTCACCGTCAATTTCGGCCTATGTATCGTCATTATACACTCATTGGACCAACACATTTATTGGTTGAACCCATTACTTGGGTAAACTCATTTCTGGGCTAGCTATAAAGCGTCTGTCTCCTTTTCTACAGCCGCACACTGAATGCCAGTTTTGACAGTGGTCACTCCTGCCAGCATTCATCCATAAGAACGGTAAAAGTCAATGACCTAATACATCGTCATCTGATCGCTTCTCACGACACAGTATATTTTTTATTGCTCTCTTGGCCCTACGTGCAAGTATGCTGTTAATAGCAAGCTCCCAATCAAATGCGAGATGTAATTACTTCATATCACATTAAACATGTTTCATATTCTTGCCAAGTATGAATCATTGTTTATAATGTGTCGCTACGTATTTTACCGATGTGTGGGTGTGTGTGTGTGTGTGTGTGTGTGTATATATATATATATATATATATATATATATATATATATATATATATATATATATATATATATATATATATATATATTCCACATTTTACATGCCCCACTGTTTCAGTTATCAGTTATCCGTTCAGTTATCAGTTGGGGTATCTTCATTGCACTCCGTACATGTCCATAGGTACTCAGATCCTCCCACCAGCATATGCATCAGCGTCCGGTGGCTAATAGTGCCAGTTCTGTGTTGGTTGATGAGGCGCCTTGTTTTCCCGATGTACCTCTCGCGTCTGGCTGTGCCGATTCTTACTCCCAAGTCTTTCATCCTGGACAGCGATGTGGATTCACTGACGTCAAAGTCCTCTGTTTCGCCATATCTTTAAGGACGTTAATAACATCGGCACGGTCCATGGGCTGGCCATCTACAGGGGGTGCAGAGCCAGCCAGTTTATCAGCTCGTTCATTTCCCTCGACTCCCGCATGTCCCGGGACGAAGATGAAGGTGACTTTACGGAACAACAGACTTCCGCAGCGACTCAGTCCACTGTATACGTACAGATCCAGCTTCGATCTTCTGAATCATGCTCATTGAGTCACTTAGTACACGCACGTTGGTATAATGCTGTGATTCCAGCCATATAAAAGCCTGTGTAACTGCCATCACCTCCATCGTCATGCTGCTCGTGGTCATAGAGTGGGCACCACTGGATTCTTGAACGGTTCGGCCCGCTGAACGGGCTGTAAATGCCCACGCACTTCTCTGCTGCTTTACAACAGATCCATCTGTATAGATGAGCACTTCGGGGCTATCTGAGTGTTCATAGATGAGCGCGTTGACCTTCTGCATTGACAGCGACAGGGTTCTGCTCTCTGCACCGTCTGTCGAGTGTGATAATGCAGGAGAAAGTGCACTTAAAATATGGAGGCACCGGCACCCATTCCTTGCCGGGGTTGATACTGGTAAGGCTGCAGACCTGTCAGACGACATCTTCCGCCCGACCCATCCATGATTTGCCTCTCTTTAGCCTGTCACCCTTTTCTCTGAATATAGCGTCATGCAGAGGGTGCTGTTCATCTGCACTTATTTTTAAGTATGCACGAGCTCTCCAGATCTTGATCCTGTGTTCCATTGTCGGGAAGTCAAGGAGGTATCTCATTGCTACACAGCTAGTGTCTTTCGTGCAGCCCAAAATGATGCGCATGGCTTCGTTTTGTACCTTTTCAAGCCTTTCAATCTGTGTAGGGCTGAAATTGAGGATGGCCAGGGCATACTCAATGCGTGAAAACACCAGTCTTTGGAACAAAAGTATTAGCAGTCTTTGCTTGATATTGGCAGCCGCCATGACTCTCATTGCTGACAAAACTGTTCGAGCTTTCATTATAACATAATCGACATGATCTCTGAAGGACAGGCTTCGATCAAGCCTCACGCCAAGATATGTCATTGACTTGGTTCTACTCAAAAGGCTCCCATCCATTCTTACTGCCGGCAGGTCTGTGTTCACAATATGGTTGTTTAGGGAGAACCACGTAACCGATGCCTTTGCAGGGTTGACAAGGGCACCGGTATCAGCGCACCATGAGGAGATTCGATCTAGTTTGCCCTGCATATCATTGGTGACCACCTGTCTATCTCGACCCTGTCGATACACGAGAATGTCGTCAGAAAATGATAGAGTCCTACCCCTTCCGTCCAACTGTTGTTCAGTGATCGGCACCGTATACGCGTTGAATAGTACTGGTGACAGTGGTGAACCCTGCGGCAATCCTGGACATATCGTTATTGGCTCAGAAGACCAACTCCCGCATCTTAGCATCACATTCCTTTGGAGCAGAACTGCAGCTATCCATCGTACCAGGTGAGGGTGCACTTTCAGTCTGAGGAGGGTTTGCATCAAGTGCTCGAAGGATACTCTATTGTATGCGTCCTCTAAGTCTATGGCGGCCGCATTGTTTATTTTCTTCAAATAAATAATTATTTAGTGTTGTGTCTGTGATACAGTTACATACGTACTTAACATGTGTTTATGTGTCTATGTTGTGGTATTTTTGACTTGTCATATTCCCTGAGCTGTGATAAACAGTGTTTAGCAACAATATTTACATGAAACATTCACCATGCTACGGTGAACATCGTATTCTGCACCTGTCTAGTCTGTTCATACATATACGATTTTCCCTCTCCATCCTCTCTGTCGTCTCACACTTTAATGGAGTTAATGTTGCTTATGATATTATTCAATGCCCAGCTGTCTAAGTCCTACTCATACATATTTTTTTAAATGTAGTCATTTACATACCCATTTGATTAAAACATAATTGTAATGTCTAATTCCTTTTTAATAAAAATACTCAATGTTCTTATTTATTGGTTTTGACTGTAATTACGCATCTGCTACGAGGCATAACATAATGCATAAAACAAATAATCAAATTGCGTGCATGTCTTTAACATAATGTCACAAACAACCTGAGCATTAAACGCTATTTTCTTTTTTTCTTGTTACTGTTTACTGCATTTTTGAATTCTGCGTTCAGTTTTACATCATTCAGTTGTTTATTATTGCTTTCTCAACGACGAATGCTTATATCATCGAAATCAACGCAATGTAGTCTGCTTCCAATCGTCTGAAACTGATTTCGAACCCTCCACTCCACTCGGAATGCCGTGTCATTTTTAAAACGTGCTCAATAAATCACAGCAGTCATTGAGTCATAATTCACGGCTATATTTGCGGGCTGGATTGGATTAACAATGGATTGATACTATTTCGTCTACATGCTTCAGTTATGTCATTGTCCGCAAACTTCAGTCCATTGTTCAAGAGGAAAACCCTTACCTTGAACGGCACAACTATACTAATGCATCTCTCCAGGGCAATCACGGCTGTAATACAACCGCTGACTCCAGAGAACGCAAGTTGTGGTATCCCTGACACAATGTAAGCAAAGTCCATACTCTCAAAAGGTAAGTCTATCGCGACAGCAGTTAGAGTTAAACAGATGCACGTCCATGCCATAAATATCAGGCTGCATAGATCGGAGGCTGATAAACCTTAAAAGAAATAAGAGACTTATGTGCTAAAGATTGTAATTCATTAATTTATTCAGTATCATATCCATTCCAGACCTTCACTCCCATCACAAACGCCCGGAAATCTCCTCAGTCATAAGCAAGATGCTCCGCGTCCGATACACCCATCTTGAGATCATCTGTCACATCCTTAACCCATCTTCTATTCGGACTTTCTCTTCATCTCTTCCCAGGCATAAATCCCTCCATGATTGCACTCTCCAAATTTTCATGATGTTTCAAGTGACCAAAATATTTCAATTTTTTTAAAAATCATCTTTAGTAACCATGCTTCTTCAATATTAAGTTCGCGCCGTATGGGTGGATTTGTTCTTTTCTGTAGCCAATATATTCTTATAACCCGTCTATAATATTTATATTCAAAGGCATTTCTACGCTGTTCATTTACTTTAGTAAGTGTCAGGGTCTCATATGCATATGTTGCAATGGGAAAGATGCATGCTCGTAAATCTCTAATTTGTGCAGTTCTATCTGTCACACTCCACAATTTATTTTTCATTTTATTTATTAGATGATAATACGAAAGGTAATTCCCATCATTTAGCAACAATCTTGGTGTTTGAGACTGGTAGCGTATAATGATTTAACACATGTCATTGTTCAGAAATTTAAAATCATTATTGGCTTTTACACGTGTCCGGTCTTATGTATCCCATTATCCCCAGTTTCCTCTAACAACGACCTGAAATAATAAAGTTCATTGCTTACAGATGAAGTTCAGATTCGCATCATAGATTTCTTCCAGCGCATGCAGGATTATACGGCAGTGAACCAGATGATAGACTTCCTGCAGCCGCTCGTGTGGGCGACAAACTAGATTGCGATACGAATGAAGTGGGGATTGCTCTCCATGATCAAGAGGAAAGTTCAACGGCAGCAAGAATTCACATATGCAGATCTTGAGTCATTAGAGAGAGAGAGAGAGAGAGAGAGAGAGAGAGAGAGAGAGAGAGAGAGAGAGAGAGAGAGAGAGAGAGAGAGAGAGAGAGAAAGAGAGAGAGAGAGATATCAGAGATTCATGTCTCTACTCAACCCTTATAGGGAAATGAAGATGGGCATTCATTCTGGCATTCCTGTGACCAGCCTAAAATATGTACCAGAACATGTTAAGTGAAGAGAAGGTGGTAGCGAAATGGCCAGCCATTCAACTGATTACCTGGTGGCCATGGGTTCAATCCGCAGCTATTCGGATCCACCCACCCATCATTTTTAAAAAATACCTAGGTGCCGTCGTCTACCCAGCCCGAAATATGTCCCGATAATGTCCTTGGGGTCCGTCTTCCTGGCCTATGGGTTAGTGTCTTTCTCCGTAATCCCGTACATTCTCGTGAGTAACGTAACTTGCGCGAGAATCGTTAGCGATACTCACCGCGTTGGTAACGTAGGGGTATGTGAGCCGGCCGCTCAGCGAGCAATGGCAAACTACTGAGCGTAATCTTGCCAAGAAATAAACAATCAGCTGAAAGATGCTGATGTTTACAGCGATGTACTGTAAAGGATATACGAACAAAAAATATCCTTGGGATGTAAGGACCGCCAGCATTATACTGACCACATCACCCACCGAGTGCCTACATTGCAGTCAACACCAGCATTTATCAACTGCTGTTGATGTCTTGGCAAGTTTTACGTTCAGTAGTTTGCCATTGCTATCTGAACGACCGGCTCACATACCTTGCAGTATGGACCCAACGCGACTCGATCCGCTGCCGAATCTTTACTTACCCCGTATACAATGAACCACGAGATGTGGAAAAGGGCTCTTTACGTGCACTGTGGAATTGATGAGTTGTTATATGAACTCACCTATTAAGCTTCTTCGGTAAATTAGGTAGCGGCGTACAATAACTAAACACCACAATTTACACATCTTGATTTTTTAAACTTCTGATTTATAGAGTGTGTAACGTGATCCTCGTCGTTACCCAGCCGACGTAAAACTGTTACCGTGTATACTGACCCTGGGGCTAGACATGTATATACACTTGGCCTTTGCTCCCTGCACTGACCACCCCAGATATATGATATGTATTTTCAGCTTACAAGGCCCCTACCAGATTCCAGACTCACGCTATCCCCCCTCACTGCCTAGGGACTATTATCCCTGGGGCCTCGTCCAAGACGTCACTCATATACTTCGGTAAAGGCATGGTAACCAAACACAAGAAGTTTATTATACATTAGAGTTCAGAGCAAGAGATGAAATAACCTTATAGGAGGACTGACTATGTACAGTCTAGATAACAGAGGATAGTAAAGGAAGAGATGATCCCATGATCATCATCAGGCACTAGAAGATCTGTTGTGTGTATCCGTCGAGTCGGTCTCTGAGACTCACCGGGCTCTCTCCCAGCACTGCTGTTTGAAACTTGTGGACTCTCCCGGCCTCAATCAAGCCCCCGGTTAATTTGAAATGGGATTGGCCATTTTGACTCTTTGACTGGACTGGACTACCACCACAGATAATTGCATAAGTGTCACTAAAGTAGTCACTATACCTGGTTTTCATAAACAGTCTGGTGCGGGCGACCCTCCTCTGGCCTGAGGCGTCCCCTGGTGACAATCACTAAATGTTGCATCCATGTTAGAGCTGAACAGTTCACCAATAGTTCAAGTGTCTGTATAACCTGGACTGGGTTGTTGATGTTCTCACAAACTATAATCGACTGTAGCAGATCAATGTCAGAGTAGGTTGTCGAGCATCATGACCTGCCGGACTCCAACTGAATATGGTCACATAGAATGATATTCACTTTGAGGGTTCTATACAAATAAGGCACATTAGTGTTTCTAGACGATCAGTCTCTTCGATAAATGTTGATCTGACAATGTGATAATCGTCGCACGTCATCACAACGGGTGATCACTAAAGGCTTCAGAATATACTACCTGGTAGGCATGAGATACGGTTGCTTTCAACGAAGATGATGGAATTGATTTGCTCCCAGAGCCATGACTTCACTCAAGCTTGGGCATTCTCCCTAGAGTGAGCGTGTAGCCAAATTGTTCCATCACAATATCAGCTTCGTTGGTACTATATAGAAAGCACAGTTTGCAAGGAGAGTGGTAGGTGAGAGCATTCGGCACCAACACTGACCTACATGTGCAACATCAAAATCAATCTCCCTTCAGCTACTTTATAAACTAATCTAACACAGTTACGGGATCTTCTCTATCAGGAGAGATGTTTAGGCAAGCGTGTGATTCCGTGGTCAGGTTGCACCTTGAATAGCTCGTCTGAGATGAACTGTTCCAAGAAGTACTGGTCTGTTCGTCTAGTACTTCAGCTCCCTCATCATGTCAACTCTATCTCTATGTTTCTCCTAATGCTTCACTAAGTACATTTCCTAAATATATTTTTACCAGTAGTAAATATTTATCCGGTAGAGTGGTCCGTCCGGACACTCCCCATCATTGTCAACTTAATCATTCTCATTAATGTAATTATTAATTAAATAATTAATTAATAAGGTCATCAATGAATTAACCAATCAGGTAATAAATGAGTTAATCAACCCATCAGTTTCTGTCCTGGGATCTGCTTCCCATACCATTAAGAAACCCTTCATTGTTAACCCCTCTGCTCCAGAGGGCAAGAAGTCTCATTTACATACAGGTGTTTTCCACCCTATGTAGAAAGTGTGAGTTCCATCCCTGTTCCAATACCTCGTGGATTAGCCGTAGGCAATATCTGAATGGTTCAACTGGCCTGGTTGGCCTCGTAGGTCTACTTTCGAATGCAACATGTCTCTTATCCCATATTTCCCTTTGTCTCTCTAAGTAGACAAACCTCATTCCCTTCATCAACCTAACCCTCGGATAGGTATCTCCAACCATAAGGATAGGGGATAGGGCATAGGAACATGTAGAGCATATCACGCATCGGTCCCCCAAAATCCCGACGTAAACGCACAAGTATATCGCGCCAACTCAACGTCGTCTCACGACACGTCGTTCACTATCGCATCTCACTGCATCATATAATATATACGCCATAATAGCACAATATATATATATATATATATATATATATATATATATATATATATATATATATATATATATATATATATATACTATTACCACCACAATATCACTGTCGAAATTATCAGCACAATTTCCTGGAATGACACCACCACTATTTCGTTGTAATTAAAATCGTAGCACTAACCGAAATAATACACAGCACCACAATCCTAGCACAAAATAGCCGTACCACATATGTGAAAGAATTCCGCACCACCTCATCTAACTGATTAAACTATAATCATTAGTAACCTAATATATGCTGAACTCTATCTTAAAAATCCCTCAGAAAGGGACCCTAGGTAATAGCAGTAATACGTTCACAACTATTGTAATATTCCTCTAAATAACTGCGAGTTATTCAAACACACAAACTTTAGCCCAGTCTTACTATCTTTGCCTATGTTAAAGGACTTGTTTACAGACTTAGTTCTATCCTAAATTCACATAATAACTGTTACAACGTCGAAGTAAACAAACAAGCCGAGACCCAGTTTTCCGTTCATTATCGATCGCCGTATCTGCTAAATATTCATGAGAAGCAGTACTCATAGCATAATTAGCGGTGTTTACAATAGCGTATTTCTCTTTATCAAGACACGAAATTACTTAAGATGTTATTACCTTAAACCAGGAGCCTTTACCAAGTTCAGCCATGGTTGCTTTCTGATGCAGGACGGCCCCGTATAGACAATATAAGCTGTTCTTCGAGCATCCGCTCTGGTGGACGGATTGAGTGAAACTCGGTACCACAATGGCTAGCAGCTGAGTTGCGTCAACCCTCGATACACGGAGAAGTTGTGTATCTTGGAGAAATTCCTTTCTGCGTGGATCATGGGTTCTATCCACGTGGAAATAATTCCTGATAAGTTCACAGGGTGTTTGAGTGCACAACGCTAACTCGAACGTTCCACTCGAACCAATTCGGGAAGCATTCTGGACCTGTCAATCTAGCCGAGTTCCCCGTAGTTAAATTTAACCCGAGACCTAATTACTCCGCGAGGCTCCTCCTACAGGAATTCCCTTCCGCGAAGACCAGCGTGTTTGGCAACTTGTGACAGAGTGCGTGTTTGTTAGACTGCGCTGAGTAACTTTTTAAATTATTTTGACAACCATTGTTTCCTTATATGTTCTTATGTTTGTGTCTGACAAACAAGGATGCAAATATGGGACTAAACACTTGTATGTGTTTACTATATGTTAATCCCAGATCTTAGTCCGATATGACTGAGCTACCGTATGGCAGTAAACGGTACTACCAGCTTCCTGTTAGCGCCGACTGTTGGGCGACGATTACCAAACCCGACACCCCACATTGTGCCAACGGCGTCGGGTGGAGGGGCACATATGGGAGGGTACATGCCTTATCTCGCTCCGAGAAAATACAACCTAAAGATTAAATGTCATGGCAGAGCAGAGCAGGCCCTAAACCTTGGTTAACAAATTGTCTAGGATGGAGGCTCCGACAGTTAGAACATTGCTTTGCTGACACGTCATTTTCGGCAGCTTGTCTTGTTTCAGATGTATTGGTGTTATATTTCTTCTGGGGTGAACTAGGCAGGCCGAGAGATGGATCTTGCTGCGTAGGCAACACATGGTCTCTACAATTCAGCCCAGGCTTTATGCTATGGGGAGGTACAACTCCATGCCTGGATTAAATAGCAGTAGGGGTTTATGGCACTGAGATCATGAGAGGCATTATGGTTTATAGCAAACACTGCAGGCCTTGACTGATAAAATGGACATAGCATTTTAAGAAACAAGGGTAGGACTCGCTAAACACTCTCAGTGAGCTGAAGCAAGCAAGGAAAGATGTGCAAAAGGATGCCAGGCAATATACAAACGATTATTGGATTACGTTATGGGAGTATATTCAAAATGCAAGTGATATGAGAAACATTAGAAGCACGTATGAAGGGATAAAGAAGGCACGTGATCCAATAATAAAATGAAGTGCGCCAATGAAAAACATCTGATGGCTGTGGAAATGTGGTTTCCCAGGAGAATGCAAATAATACCATGGACGGCAGAAAAACCAATGACCAAGTCCCACAAGAAACAAATGAAAATCGTACACTGATTAGAGAATTTAGATGCATACAGTAAAATGTTTGTGGATATGGTATGAGAAGAAAACAAATTGGAGAACTTAGTGACTGGCAGCTGGTCTTCCTGGCCTAGGGGTTAAACGACTTTCTCCGTAATCCCGTTTATTCATGTAGGGTAACTCAGCGCGAGAGAATTGATAGCAGTTTTCGCCGCGTTGGTGACTTAAGGGATAAGTGTTCCGACCGCTCAGAAAGCAATGGCAAACTACTGAGTGTAATCTTGCCAAGAAATCAACAACAGCGGTAAAATGCTAGTGTTGACAGCGATGTCCTGTAAAGGATATGCGAAAAAAAAAGTGACTTGCAATATCGAGGGGAAGATAACAAGCGGAAGACAGAGAAGTAAATACCTGGATGGCTTGGCCTCTTGGCATGGACAGAAACACTGAGCTGATCGATGACTCTGGAGATCGAGTGATATGTCCAATCATGACCACCCACGCTTACCGACATGGCACATGATGGATGGATGGACCAATGAAAACTTTGACTTGTTAAATCATCACTGATAAGAAACAGCAGATGGAGTTTTACTCAAGCGAGACCAAACTAGCGGATGATGCCCTTAACGCCATAGAGGCCCTGCCAACTCTTGACCACCTGGACACACTTCCCACCAATACAAAAGTTAGGTGTGCTATAAATGAAATTACATATGGCAAGGCTCCTGCTATGGATGAAATTCCAACAGAGGTTATCAGGAGTGAGCAATGCACACTCACTCTACAGATTCACCAGCTAATAGAGCTATGCTAGTGATAAGGACATGTCCCACAGGATATTAACGATGCAATCATCATAACACTGTACAAGAACAAGGGCGATTGGAGAGACTGTAACAACTATAGGGGTATCTCACTTATGTGTATTGTTGGGAAATTATTTGCCAAAATTGTTCTGCGCAGACTTCAAGTCCTCGGAGATCAAGTGTTATATGATATTCTCATTGCTACAAGTGAAAAAAATAAATCAACCACCATTTATTGCTATCATCGACCTCACAAATGCCTGTGATTTGGTCAGTCGTGAGAGTCTTTTCAAGTCACTAAAGAAGATCGGCTGTCCACCAAATCTTCTGTCCATTGTGGAATCGTCCCCCATTGGTTTGATGATGTAACTTCAGAAGATTTTGAAATCGAGAGTGGGGTTAAGCAATGTCGTGTACTAGGTCCAACCCTCTTTGGAATATACTTTTCACTTCTATTGAAATACGCCTTTCGTGACCAGGGATGGTAGTATGTACATTCACTCACGCTCAGAACGCTGCCTCTACAATGCTCAGAGAGGCCAAGACCAAAATTAGGAGGGTACTGATCAGAGAGTTGCTTTTTTGCAACCCATTACAACCCACTCTGCGGAAGAATTACAACGCCTACTATCTACATTCTCCAATGTTTGTTCTGAAGCTTGTTTAGCAATTAGCAACAACAAGACACATATTATGTCATAAGGTCCACATGGGGTCCCATCAATCTTTATTGACGACGCAGAACTGATGATAGTAGACCATTTCACATATTTAGGATCACAAGTAAATAGCCAACCCTCCTTAGATAAGAAAATCAACAGCAGGACTGGTAAGGTAGCAACAACAATGAACAGGTGAACAGAAAGAGTCTGGGAGAATAGGATGCTAACAGCCGAAACAATTGTCATTGCCTATCAATCATGTGTACCTTAGTGAAGCTCGGTCAACTTATTCACACCAAGAGGAAATGGTTAACCAGCTTTCATATGCCGTGTCTGTGCAGAATACGTGGTGTTAAGTGTGAAAACAAAATCACAAATAATGAAGTATTGGAAAGATTAGGTTGTGTTACGATTTGTTCCGTGCTCATTCTTCGTAGACTTAGATGGATAGGACACATTAGGAGGATGGCTGATGGTAGAATACTAACGGACATCTTTTTTGGTGAATTACAGATGGGTACGAGATTTCGGGGTCGGCCTCTACTACGATGCAAAAATCTGTGTAAGCGGGGCATGATTGATACAAGCATCGATATTGCACATTGTGAGCAAGTCGCCGCTGAACGTGTTACATGGAGGGCAATGATCATAAATGGAATAAAGACAAAGGATAAAATTATTGCAGCTAGGTCACAGGCTAAGTGTGTAAGGCGTAAGATGATGCGTGATGGTGGAGAGTACCATGTGTAAACATGCTTCCATTATGGACGAACATTTACATAGCGAATTGGTCTGATCAGTCACATTCGCCACCGCCATGATTTGTAGTCATTATGCCTTTCTGAAGCACAATGTAACACACTAATGTCTGTCAAGACGGCAAGGTGCCGGTGATATGTTATCCAAACATTTAAAAGCTAAATCAACTCGTCATGCTTGGTCTTGTTGTGAAACCAAAGGGTTGAAATAAAACGGAAGAGAAAGCCTGTTAGAGAGAAAGAAAGACAATGTCGGAGATTGTGACATTACGGTACCAGAGACCGCACTTAACATTATATATCGGCGTGGCACGTGATAAATATCAATGTGCTTGTGTGTTTTTTTAAAAACACAAATAGCGCAACACACACACAGATGCATAGACAAACACACGCACACGCACACACATTTACGCAAAAACACACATAGCGCAACACACACAGACACATAGACAAACACACACGCACACGCACACACATTTACGCAAAAATACACACATTTCGTATTTGATTTCAAAATATAAAAGGTACAATGTAAATATTTTGATTTTATCAAATTGCAGTTATAACTTCTGACTTCGGAACATTTCAAGCAATTGTTGCTAATTTCAATTTACCACTTGATTAATTTTCATTCTTTTGTTGTAAAATTGTTGTGTAAGCCACGCCTGTAAAATTAATTAAATATTGTATAACTGTACGTGTCTTGTAATTATGACTACATGTTTCTGATATTCAAGATATTTAGCAGTATTTTCATATATAACATGACATTACTAGCATGCATGTTTTAATGTGTTTTGCATACCTAAAAGACTGATGTTGACTGTGTCCTTAAAACCTTGCTTCACAAAACAGATGATATTGATGATGTTTGTGACAATGCCAAAAATGTTTATTAGTTGACACAGGACCATGTGCATCGCATATATACAGGCTTGAACTACGATGGAATCAATGGTAAAATCTCTAAAGGATTCTACTTGCATAGACGTATTTTCGGTATGAAACATTTTACCTTTCATACGAGTGTTCAGTCTAGAGTTATATGAAATGAAACTATTGTCGAAGGGGCATATCTTGTCTGCGCGATAGTATATGCCTTACTATAAATTGTAACTAACATGTAACATCGGTAAATGAATGCATATTAAAGAACAAACGTGAATGCGTCTCAATAATAATAGACACATTCACTTCAGAAAATATGGGAATTGTTATTTAGCACAGTTTGCAATACATTAGGATACTACTTCAATTAATAGTTAGGGAAATAGTAAGATAAAGCGGCAATACTTTATAATGGTGTGTTTTATAAACATATAACACATATAAATCTTTTGTTTATTTTAGTGATTTACGTAGTGTACAGATATCAGATAGACACAACTGAACACACAAAGGAATATACAAATTATTGCGTGGTGAAAATATAAGTATGGTTTGGCTGAAATAATTATATAATGTCATATAGTTTAGAACACATAGAATAACTGCGTACAGTTTATACAACTATATTCGCGTTTTTTTTAATGCTACCCGCATGCCAATTATATCTGAGTACCTACCTGTAAGATGTAACGGTATTTACCTTGAAGTAAATACTACCGTGTCTGTGTGTGCTATTATTTTCCTGCACTTATGAAACATGACCACCACGAGTTATTTACGTGTTTTGGCTTTCTGCGACAGTGTTCATCCAACAATCGGATCTGCATTCAGTAATGCATAACATACCTATTGTGTATCGTTCAATAATATCAACCTAAAATGGGAATAATTAAGTTGTTTCTACGTAATTATACGTCGTTATAAAACACCATGGAATAGTGTCCACATATTTCAGCAAGCTGCTAGGTACATAAGTTATCTATGGTGCTATGGTACACATAAGTAAAGCAAGTAATGGGCCCATTCAAACGAAGTATATGGTGTTATTCCCATATGTTAAAGAATAATCAGCACACATCAGGTGATGTGGCTATTACCACGGTCATCACTCGTGCAACGAAAACATTTCATTATGCCCATTTTAGACTAGCTCACCTGGAGAGACCAGGTTATTATTGTTTTTGTTTAATGAATGCCGATTACGGCCATGCTGACGAGAGACTAGTAACTACGCTAAAGCAACTATCAGACTTAGTAACTGAAGACAATTCATCTGATAAGCCCGTGTATGCCATTAAATACAAATTTTGAAGAGGATTATTAGACATTCATTGAATGAAAACATAACATCCGTCTCAATGCATCCAGCATCTCTTGGTCAACCTATGCCTCTTTTCCCCTCGATCTTTCCAGTCGTCACGTTGTTTTCCAATGCCTCTCTTCTCATCACATGACCAAATAAAGCTGTTTGTCTCTTTCTAATTGTTGTATATAATGTTCTAGTTTCATTAGCCTCTTTCAGGCAATTGCCGTTAGTTACTCTGGCAGACGAAGGAATTCGCAACATTCGTCTTAGGGACCACATCTCTGTTGCTTCCAATCTCTTCCTAATTTGTTCATTTACATTCCACGATTTACTGCCATACAGCAAAACAGATTATATTTAGCACTTCAGCTCTTTCTTCCTTCCATTCAATTATAGTGACTTATTGTATAAGATAGATTTCATTTTCTGAAATGCAGCATTTGCTTGCCCTATCCTGGTTTTAATCACTATTGTGCATCTCTCGTCTGATCTTAGAAATGCTCTAGGGATTTAATATTATCCACTTTGTTAAGAAGGTAGCCTTATATTTCCATTTCACATTTTGGTTTCACATTTTGCTTTGATATCACCATTGTTACTGTTTTCTTGATATTCAAGGAGAGTCGTTTCTTTGCACTCACCGTTACTACAATGTCCAACAATTGGTGTATATCGTTTGCATTATCCGCCACGAAAACTGTGTCATCTGCATAGCGGATATTGTTTATATTATAACCTCCGATTAGTATTCCCGGCTTCTGTTTGATCTATTCCATTATTACTTCGCTATAGACGGAGAACTGAATCGGTAGCAAATCACATGCCTATCGTACACGGAGCTTTATATGTTCATAAACGCCCTCTTTATTTGTCATTTTAATTATTGCTACTTGAATCCAGTAAATATTACCTATTTTGCTGATATCTTTCCCATCAATGTTGATATCTTCCAACATTTTAATCAGTTCATTATGTTTTACTTTATCAAATGCAGTGGTATAATCTATGAAGCACACATGTATGTCTTTCTGTGTCTTCAGTGAACTTTCTATTAGTGTTCGTAATTTTAATATTGCATTGCTTCTACCCTTTCCTCCCACAAATCCATAGTTTTATGTCCCAATTTCCATTTTTATTCATTTCTTGTTATTCTCATTATGATTCTGCGTAGAAGCTTAGTGACATGGATTATGAGGTTAATAGTAGGAAAGTCCTCGCATTCAATAGATCCTGGTCTTTTTGGTATATCTATACATACAGATATTCAGCATGGTAAATATCCACTGCTGTAAATATCATTCGCCGGTCTCTCTGGCTGTGAGGTTACAACACTTTCTCTCTGTAATCCCGTTTATCACGCAGAGTCTCGTAGCGGAGCGAGAGCTCAGGCGGTTCGACCCCCGCTCGTGACTTGCGGGATACTGAGCCGGCCGCTCAGAAAGCAATGGCAAACTACTGAGCGTAATCTTGCCAAGAGCCATCAAACACAGCTAAGCCCGTAAAGATGCTAAAAAATAAAGATATTGTAAAAAAAAAAATATCATTTATGCTTTTTTCAGTATTGGAAGAAGTAGTTCTCTTCCAATCTTTTGGCCATATACCATATTTCCAAATCTGTGTACATAATGCATGATATATGTGTATGCTTTCTTCTCCTCCCGCTTTAATTAGTTCAGCTGGTATCTCATCACATCCAGGTGATTTACCATTCTTCAGGTTCTTTATAGCCCAAGTAATTTCATCTAATGAGGGTTCAGGTTCTGTCTCTGCTCTCGCTGGCTCTTGTATCCTCACTGTCACTCATATCATACATTCCACTGCAGTACTCCTGCCATCTTTCTGGAATTTGTCTAGATTCTGTTATCGGATTCACCTCCTTTCTATTTCAGTTCCCTTCGTTGTATTATTAATTCTAACGTGTCTGATGTAATCCATGGCTTAAGTTGCTTTTTCTTTGTCGGAATTTAATCTTTGGCTGCAGTTATCAAGATATTTCTAGCTTGTACTGCAGTTCATCAGGTGTAATTTCTTCTTGTACAGACATCAAGACCCCAAAGCGATTCCTAACTTCTACAGTGTATGCATCCGGTATTTTTGTGAGATCAAAACAAAGTAGCCTTGGTCCTCGGATAAGCTTTTTGAGTTTTAATATCAGATCTGCTTCTAATAACTGATGATCTGTATCACAGTCTGAACTTCGTAGGGTTTTTGCAGATGTTATGCTTGATCTCCATCTTCTTTGTATTAAAATATAATCTATCTGATTTTTGGTAATACTGTCTGGAAACTTCCATGTGAAGAGTCTTCTTGGATGTTGTTTAAAAAGTGGGTTGGCTATCGTTAACTAGATTTCTGTGCAAAATTCAATTAATTTGTCACCTGCATCATTTATATTTCCTAATCCAAATTTTCCTAAAACGTGTCTCTCATTTTCAGCTCTTCCTGCACCTACTTTTGCATTAAAATCTCCCATTATTATTGCTATATCAGTATGACCAATCTTATTTAATGTGTCTTGTGGTGTGTTGTAAAAATCTTCAATTTCGTCCTCCTCTGCTGTTGAAGTTGATGCATATATCTGTATGAGAGTTGTGTTTTTTGGACGGTCTTTAAGTCTAATAGTGAGGATTATATCACTAACTGGATTATATCCCATTAAAGATTTTACAGTTGTCTTATCTAAACAAAATGCCACTCCACTCTGGCCTCCGACGTCTCTACCAGAATAAATGAAAATACTTCCATTTTCAGTTGTAAAACGTCCCTTGCCGCTCCAGCGATGTTCACTAATTCCTAAAATGTGAATGTTTAACCTCTCAATCTCATCACACACTACTTTAAGCTTTCCCACATACAGACTTCTCACATTCCAAGTTGCTATTCTCACTCTGTTTCTTAGTCTGACGTAGGGGATTTCCTTGGTAACACAGTCAGGATTAACTCCGTCATCACGATTACTAGTACTGGTCCCTGTGTCACACTCTTCCCCAGTGTTATCTGATCTGCCTGGCCTTGGGGTCTCGTAACCAGATCTCTTTCTTATTATGTTTTCTTTCATGGTTGTTATGGTTTATTGGCAAGTTTAGCAGAAGTAGTTTGCCATTGCTTTCCTTCTGGGCAGTGACTGTACTAGTCGGTGGCCATAGCCATTGTCTCTACTGATGAGATCATCTGCCTATCGCCGCAGAGTGCAAGACCATAACCAACAACAATCTGTCGGCTGCTCTCACACTCCACCACCTGCTTCCATGGCTTCACGTAACCCTGATCGGGAGGCTAAACGAGTTTGGTTAATATATCTACTCGAAATTCTCCAAGTTCTTCTATTTCTTCTATTGTGACTTCATGTGGACGAGGTATTTTCCCTTTATTCATATGTTTGATTACGACATCGAGCTCGTTTATTAGAATAGATGGACCTTCTAAGTAACTTTCTCCTATTAATTCGTCCCATTATCCATCATATCATTCTCTTATATACTAATTACACCAATCCACCATAGCCTCTTCCTCCAATAGTATTTTTCCTGTTTTTGATTTTAAACACCCTGTATTTACACTTATATTTCTTCCTATGAGCTCACTGATTTGTCTGTGCATATTTTTTGTGTCTTTAATAGAATTACATTTTCTTGCGCTGCTCTTTTAACCAACTTTCGTTTACCTTCATATATTTATCTCAATTTGGTTTTTTTTTGTTGTTTTATCATACTTTTGTCGGTCATTTTTGCTCTGCTTTCTTTTGCCCATCAACCTTAAGATGCCTCGAGTCATCCATGTTTTCTTAGCTTTCTGTCTTCTCTCAGGGGTATTTCTTTTCCTTTTGAATAAGTGAGTCCCTTAACATTTCCCATCGTTCATTTATACACTGTATTATAGGCTATTGCATTGTAACTATATTTCACAGTCATTCTATATAGTTCTTGAATTTGTGTATCGTCAGATCATCATCATTGCACATCGAACTATTCAGTCCATAAGTGCTCGGATCTCCTCCTCAGCAAATCCCGAAGCGTGTAGCGGCTAACGACACCAGTTCTGTGTTGGTTTATCAATCTTCTTTGTCTTCCTGCGTAGTGTTCTTGTTTGTCCACCCCTCTTTTAATTTCCTGTTCTCGCAGTCTGACATTAAGTCTCATATACTTACCCACCTTTTCTCGCCTCTTCATTCGTATTTTCATCCACACAGTGGTACATGATCATTATTATAGTTAACACCAGGCATTGTCTTAACATTATTTAACGCATTTCTAAATATTTTATAAATAAGAATGTATTCATACTTACTAATAAAAGAACAAGTACATTAGCAGGCTGTCTGAATACTAAAGATGGCAAAATCATAATAGAAAAAGAGCAGATTCTACATGTATGGACAGATTATGTGAAAAACCTTAATGATGATAACAGAGAGGAACAGTATGGTCAATCAATCAATCAATCATGTGCCATGCCGGAAAGCGTGGGCGGTCATGACTCACCTTTTCACTCGATCACCAGTGTCGTGGATCAGCTCAGTGTTCCTGTCTCGTCCATGCCATGTGGCCAAGCCATCCAGGTATTTTCCTCTCGGTCTTCCTCTTGGTCTGTTCCCCTCGATCTTGCCAGTTGTCACTAAGTTCTCCAGTCCATTTCTTGTCATAATATGTCCAAACAGATTTTGACTGTCTACGTCTAATTTCTCTAATCAGTTTACGATGTTCATTTGTCTCCTGTAGTACTTTGTCATTGGTTTTTCTGTTTGTCCATGGTATTCTTTGCATTTTCCTCAGAAACCACATTTCTGCAGCCATCAGATGCTTTTCAGCTTGACTGCTCATTGTCCAAGTTTCACATCCATACAAAAGAGCAGGCTCTATGTATCCCCTCAACACTCTTTTTCTCGTTTCAATTGACATCTTTTTATTGGTCAGAATGTTTTTCATCTTGCTAAAGGCTACTTTCGCCATGGCGATTCTTGTTCTAATCTCTTCAAGGCATCTCCCATCAGATGTTATAACTGTTCCAAGATAATTGTACCGATTCACTTGTTGAAGAATATTTCCATTTACTTGTATATTACATTGTGGCACTTCTTCCTTCCTACTGACGACCATAACCTGAATCTTTTTACAATTTAATTCTAACCCCAGTTGCTCACTGTGTACAACAACCGCATCTACTAATTGTTGCAGGTCCTGCGCATTGTCTGCAATTAATACTGTATCATCTGCATATCTAATGTTATTGATGTTTCGTCCTGCAATGCTGATTCCATTTATATCCTCTACATTTCTGAAAATATTTTCACTGTATAGGGAAAAAAGATCTGGAGACATCACACATCCCTGCCTAACACCTCTCCTAATTGGCTGATACTGTCCCACTTCATTATCAATCCTTATTGCAGCTTGTTGTTTCCAATATATGTTTTTTATAAGTCTAATGTCTTTCCCATCAATTTGTAGATCTGCAAGCATATACAGCATGCTGACATGTCTAATGCTATCAAAAGCCTTTGTATAGTCAATAAAGCAAAGATATATATCCTTGTTTACTTCTATAGCACGTTCAATAACTGTTCGCAGCATATACACAGCATTTACTGTACCCTTTCCTTCTACAAATCCGCATTGTTCTTCCCCTATTTCAGGTTGCATCTTCTTCCTCATTCTTTGCATGATAATTCTTAGCAAAATCTTTGTGATGTGACTCATTATACTAATTGTTCTATGTTGATCACATTCCAAGGTTCCTGATTTCTTTGGGATTGCAATAAATATAGAGTTACATAATTCAGGAGGTATATCTCCAGTATCATATAATGTGTTCAGCAGTCTGGTGACTTGATCTAGTCCAAATTCGTCTAAAGCTTTAATCATTTCCGGTGTGATGTGTTATCTGCACCAGGGGCCTTGCAAGCTTTCATATGCTTAAGAACATTTCGAACCTCCATGTCCAAAATTGGCGGTCCTTCATTATTAAATCTAATATCATACTGTTCGTCTCTGTTATCATCATAAAGGTGTTTCACATAATCTGTCCATACCTGTAGAATCTGGTCTTTTTCTATTATGATTTTGCCATCTTCAGTTTTTAGACACCCTGTTGTTGTACTTGTTCTTTTATTAGTAAGTTCCTGAATTCTTTTGTGCACTAATTTGGTATTTTGACTGTTGTGTTAGCTTTCAATTTCTAAGCACTTTTCCTCAAGCCATACTTCTGTTGCCTCCTTACATAATGTTCTGACTTGTCTGTGAATTTCTTCATATTTGACAGAATTATTTTTGTTGAGTCTTCTTGTTTCCATGAGGTGTAAAATTTCTTCAGTCATCCATTTCTTACGACCCACCTTCTTTAATTTTGGAATAGTTGTTTCTGCAGCGACATTGATTGAATTCTTCAACGTTTCCCATTGATCATCCACATCCTGGAATAGGATCTCTAGATCAGACAAAATGTCTAATCTGTTCTGTACTATGTTGAATTTTGTTTTGTATTTCCTTGTCATTACATAATGTACACAAATCATATTTAGTGTTTCCTATTATATACTTGACTTTCTTCAACTTTATCCGCAATGTTCCTGTGAGTAATCTGTGGTCACTATAACAATCAGCACTGGGAACTGTTTTTGCTACTGTTAGCGCGTTTCTAAATCTTCTGCTAATGAGAATGTAGTCAATCTGGTTTCTAATCCTGCTATCAGGACTCCTCCATGTCCATAATCTTCTAGGGTGTTGTTTAAACCAGGTGTTTCCTACAATCATTTCCTGTTCTTTTGCCCACTCTACGAGTCTGTATCCTCTTTCATTTCTCTCTCCTAAACCATAGTTTCCTACTGTGTATCTATCTCCTTGATTTCCTACTTTTGCATTGGAGTCCCCTATTATGATGTTTATTTCTGAATTTTTACATTTCTTTAAGGCAGACTCTATGTCATTATAAAATTCTTCTACACTATCTTCACTGGATTCTCCTGTTGAATAATATTTATGCTAAAAGGTCTGCCACTGAATTTAACCAGTAGAACTCTGTCTGACACTGCCCAATATCCTTATCCTTGAATAGATTTTGATGTTTTCCGGTCCAGAATAATTGCCACTCCCCTATGACGATCTTCACCTCCAGAATAAATAATCTTGAAATCTTCCTCTATCTTGATGCCTGCTCCTGTCCATCTCGTTTCGCACATACCTAAAATATTAATTTTTTCCCTTTCAATTTCTTGTTTTATGTTCTCTAATTTTCCGTCGTTGTTTAACGTCCTAACGTTCCAAGTTGCTAATTTTAACGTCTCTGTCCTTGTCTTGCGATGATCGGTCTTTAAGCAAATCATGATATACTAGGCACTTTTAAAGAGGTAGTTTGCCGTTGCTTTCCTCTATGGCAGTGACCTTACTGGTCGGAGACCGCAGCCATTGACTCAAGACGAGTTCCTCTGCCTGCCGTCGTGTAACTCGAGGCCATAACCCACAAATATCTGTCGGCTGCATCCACCACCTGCCTTCCGTGGCTTCTTTTGAAAACTTCCAATAAAAGGAACACAATATAACATCACATAATCCACAGGGAAACATTATTCACAGGGAATCCAAAGGAAATCACACGAAATCCAATGAAAAACACTAAATAGCGTCCCTCCGAAAAGTAACGCTTAATCTTGTCGCCATTGTAACAGTATGATATTAAATTTATTAATGAAGGACCGCCAATTTTGATGATGGAGGTTCGAAATGTTTATAAGCATATGAAAGCTGGCAAGGCCCAATGTGCAGATAACATCACAACAGAAATGATTAAAGCTTTAGAAGAATATGGAATAGATCAAGTCACCAGATTGCTGAACACAATATATGATACTGAATGAAGATATACCTTCTGAATTATGTAACTCTGTATTTATTGCAATCCCAAAGAAATAATGAGCCTTAGAATGTAATTAACATAGAACAATTAGTATAATGAGTCACACCACAAAGATTTTGCTACGAATTATCATGTAAAGAATGAGGAAGAAAATACAAACTGAAATAGGGAAGAACAATGTGGGTTTTTAGAAAGAAAGGGTACAGTAAATACTGTGTATATGCTGAGAACAGTTATTGAACGTGCTATAGAAGTAAACAAGGATATGCATCTTTGCTTTATTGACTCCACAAAGGCTTTTGATAGAGTTAGACATGTCAACATGGTGGATATGCTTGCAGATCTTCAAATTGTTGGGAAAGACATTAGACTTATAAAAACATATATTTGAAACAACAAGCTGCCATAAGGATTGATAATGATGTGGGATAATATCAGCCTATAAAGAGAGGTGTTAGGCAGGTATGTGCAATGTCTCCAGATCTTTTTTCCATATAAAGTGAAAATATTTTCAGAAATGGTGAAGAAATAAATAGAATCAGCATAGGAGGACGAAACATCAAAAACATTAGATATGCAGATGATACTGTATTGATTGCAGACAATGAGCAGGATCTGCAACAATTAGTAGATGCGGTTGTTGTACACAGTGAACAACTGGAGTTAGAACTAAATTGTAAAAAGACACAGATTATGGTCGTCACTAGGAAGATACCCTAATGTAATATACAAGTAAATGGGAATATTCTTCAACAAGTGAATCGGTACAATTGTCTCGGAACAGTCATAACATCTGATGGGAGATGCATTGAAGAGATTAGAACAAGAATCGCCATGGCGAAAGTAGCATTTAGCAAGATGAAAAACACTCTGACCAATAACATGATGTCAATTGAAATGAGAAAAAGAGTGTTGAGGGAATACATAGAGCATGTTCTTTTGTATGGATGTGAAACTTGGACAATGAGCAGTCAAGCTGAAAAAAAAACATCTGATGGCTGTAGAAATGTGGTTTCTGAGGAAAATGCAAAGAATACCATGGACAGACAGAAAAACCAATGACCAAGGACTACAAGAGACACATGAAAATCGTAAAGTTATTAGAGAAATTAGAGTAGACAATCACTGAGGAACACTGAGCTGATCCACAACTCTGGTGATCGAGTGAAATGGCGACGCTTTCCGGCATGGCACATGATTGATTGAGTCAATTTGGTGCCTGTCTCTCTGGTATAGAGGTTACACGACTTTCTCCGTAATCTGGTATACTCTCGTAAGTAACGTGAACTTGCGTAAGAATTGGTAGCGGTTCTCTCCGCGTCGGTAACTTACGGGATATTGAGCAGGTCGCTCAGAAAGCAGTGGCAAACTACTCAGCGTAATCTTGCCAGAAATCATCAATCAGCTGAAAAGATGCTGATGTTGAGAGCGATGTCCTGTAAAAGATATACGGGGAACAAAAGTCAATTTGATTAAGTATTTTCATATCAGGACTTGTCCATGTGTAAAGTCGTCTTGTATGGTGTTTAAACCAAGTGTTTCTAATGATCATATCATTAATATTTGTCATTATAATAGTTTCTCTCCTCTTTGCTCTCCTTTTCTTGTATCTAAACCATAATTCCCTACTGCATCCTCCATTTTTCCTTTTTCAACTTTTGCATTAAAATCTCCTAATATTATGTTTATTTCTTGCAATTGAATATGAGGCATTGCTATTTTTATTTCAAAGTAAACGTGTTGTATTTCGTCATCACTACTACTTGTTATTGATGTGTATACTTGAATAATATTTATATCTATTGGTTTGCCTTTGATCTTGACCATAAAAACTATCTGACATACACCAGTAACCATTATTTGACTTGACTGTTTTTTGTAATTCTTCTTCTTTCGTTCGCTTGAAATATGTCTATAACTGCAATGTTGTCTCTTGTATGAATCTAACAGTCTTTTTTAGTTCCCTCAGCGGTAATTTCCCAGACAGGAGTGCCTCTATTACTGATTTTGCATCTGTCAATATCACGACATGTTGTCTACCATGGCTGGCATTTTGTAATGTCTCTATTGCTATCTTGATTGCCTCAATTTCAGCATCATAATTATGGCAGTACTTTCCTGTTGGAACTCTGGCCGTGTCCGTAGTATTATTTAGGTATTCTATTGTCGTGCTATATATGTGTCGTCCCTGGGGTGAGGAGAATCAACACCCACATTATTTTAACCCCATATCATTATTCTGGAGAATCCACTAGATTTCCGTCCACAACACCCCGTCAGTCACTGGATCCCTCTCTTGCTCTCTCTCTCTCTCTCTCTCTCTCTCTCTCTCTCTCTCTCTCTCTCTCTCTCTCTCTCTCTCTCTCTCTCTCTCTCTCTCTTACCACTGGACCATGCCCCCTCTCATTCTTCTCCAACACAACCTACCACAAAACTCTAGCTTCTAAAATTAATAATAAATTAAATTAATGCAGAAAAATGTATGTATGTGCGAAGTGCAGGTGCATAATGTATGTCGTATACTCTAGTGTCTCTGCAGAATCAGACTGAACAGCTCAGGAGCAAAGTCTGATCATCCCAGTAATGGCCACACAACATCACCATAGCTCAGTACACAATGACCTCACCAAAAGATGTTTCACTCCGGCCAAGTGGGGACTTCCTCCAATAGCTCAATGATAATCCAGATATCTGGTCACTACAAATGGATATAGTCAAATACTGACTCTGAATCTGTCACACACCGTGTAACTAAATGTCACTACAGTTCTGCGATCTAACCATCCTTATATCGTGAAATACGGATCACTGTCACTTAAAACAAACAAAAAATGTTCCTTGGTAATTATCATGGATTTTCACGATCACTATGTTAATGTTAAAGTTCCACAGAAATCCACTAACTGAGAAAACACTATGTTAGGTGTTCAACTTCCCTCTATAATCACTAGTGTTCCTGTTACATTTAGTATTGAAAATAACTTCACTCAACTTTGGTGAACCCTATCTCTGAGGATTCATTCCCAGATAATTATCGGTTCCTGCTCAGCAGAGCCATGTTCCTGCAGACCCTTTTGATTATGGGCCCAGTGCAAAAGCCGCCGAGTGAAACTTGCTTCAATGAATTAGCCATAATCTTCGTCACCGACTTTTCAGCTAGTTCTCTTCGTGAACGGAAAGGAACCTGTTGAAGAGAGAACGCACCTGGTGAGAGCAACCAGATACTGACCTTTATTAGGTGAGTGCAGGCCGACGGCCGCACTCAGATCTCTAACAGCGAACTAAACTCTGTCATAGGGCAGAGGAGCTCATCACCTCGGTCTGAGTCATGGTAAGACAAGGAAAGAGCAAAATCAAAGTGCAGAAACCCAGTGGACACCCCACTGGAAGATCCTACCATTGCACATTGCCCCTATCCCCCAACCATCCTCAATCTCTCTAAACCTCATCCCACTACATTATTCTCAATCAGCTGAGTTAAGTGATATCTCACACTAGCTAGTTTAATAACGCGATTGCCTACTGTTGCCGACACTCCTACATTACAATCTTCTAATGCATATGACTACACTTTATTCCTAAGAATAATCCCATTTGGGTCTAAAACACTCACTTACCATATATTGAATCTGGCCGTAAATTGAGTCTACTCCACCACACAATGGGTAAATGTCCGCCAATATAATTTAGCACAAGACACCGTAGCCTCTCTTTATAATCCAGCCAGAAACATTTTACACACACGTCCGTGAAGTTTTCACAACACTTGGTCGACTTCCCAAAAGTTGGTTACCCAGCCAGTTGTAATACGGAGCCTAGATGACGTCACTCGCTGTCACTTAGTGTTTTTGTATCTCTGCGTTCTCTCAGTGCGTGTGTCCTCCCCATGTTCTCCATTGCTACTATAGGGGTTGATCGCATCCCTCCTGTGATGACTCTAAACACCTGATTCTGCACCCTGTCCAGCTCTTGTAGTTTGGTATTTGATGCTGAACACCACACAGTTGACCCGTATTCCAAGTGTGGTCGTATGCTATGTTGATAAACTTTGCTAAGTATTTTCCCACTGGCTCCCCGTGTGGTTCCACTTAGCTTTATCAGGATGGCTATTTTCCTTCTGGCTTTTACTACAGCTTTTTTGATGTGTTTTCTCCATGTCAGCCTGTCATAATGCTACACCAAGGTATGTTGGTTTTTATCTTCTCTTAGGGGTGTTCCATTTATCTGAATGATCCCTGCCTTTTGTTTCGGAGAGAGGGTAAATAAGTGGTCATTGTTTATGCTGACACACCCTCTATCCGCCCATGCAACAAATGTATCTACAGCTATCTGTAGCAATATGGTGGCCACTGATGCATGTTCATTTGTGCTCCACAAAACCAGGTTATCAGCGTACATTGCCGCTTTAATTCCATCGGGTAGATTAGCAACAAGATCATTGATGAAGATTAGAAAAAGTGTGGGGGACAAGACTCCACCCTGCGGAACACCGTGACGCAATAGTACTTTCTTTCTCTTGAGACCGTCTATCTGTACTTAGGCTCTTCTGTTGCGCAAGTATGCTTTCACCCATTTGTACATTCTTCCATTGACTTTACAGTTTCTCAGTTTCTTCATAAGACCTTCTTTCCAGACTTTATCAAAGGCTTTCTTCAGATCTATCCATGCCGCAAGTACCAGCTTCTTCTCTTGGAATGCATCCTCAACTTCTTGAAATAGATAGGTTGTCTGATCTTCCGTAAAGAAGCTCTGCCTAAAGCCACTCTGTTGTGGCACAAGGATGTTTTCACTTTCAATGTACCACTGTAGTCTGTGATTGATGACGCGTTCCATTGTTTTGCAGAGACAGCTGGTGAGGCTAATTGGTCTGTAGCTGGAGGCAATGGAACTATCTTTCCCAGATTTTAGGAGGAGTATCATAATTGCTTCTCTCCAGGCTTGTGGAACACTGCTTAAATTACAGGTGTTATTGAAGATCTGTAGCAGCTTGCTTTGACCTCTGTTCCTACGTTTCTGATAATTTCATTGGGGATACCATCAACTCCTGGTGACTTTCTCATTTTCAGTTTTGATATTGCTAGCTCCAGTTCACTGATTGTGATAGGTGCCTCAATAACCTCATGTCCTATTTCCTTCTGTCCTGTATGTTGCCATTTCTCTCGAATCTCTTGTTTGTCTAGACTAATTTCGATATTGTTATCTTGTGCGAATTAGTCCGCAAAATAGTCAGCTGCTTGCTTTCCTGTTAAAATGTTTCCATCTTTATGTAGTGCAATTGTTTGGAGTTTCTCCCTGAACCCTCATCGTTAAGCTGTTTTATTAGCTTCCACAACTTCCTTGTGTCTCTTTCAAAGTTCAGTGACTGTTTTGTCCTGCCAGCTTTTCCGTCTAGCCTGCAGCTGGACCCTTTGAAATTTGGCTTTTGCGTAATGGTATTTATTGTGGTGCTCTTGGCAGGGGTTGGCTTCTGCTTGCCTTCTCCACACCTCCACATCATTATGCAACTGTTCCAGTTCACTACTCCAGTAGGGTTTATAATGTTTACCGGCTCCTCTTGGTACTGTTTCTCGCGCTGCATGTAGTATGCATTTCCCAAACTCTTCAACTACTTTATTTATGTCCCTCTCAGTGTTCAGGTTTCTAACCAGTATGCTGGTGCAAAGCTTGTACATTTGCCAGTCGAGATTTAGAGACGACACTGACGAACGACAGATGGATGACCAGACTGACCTCCAACCATATAGATGCCACACTGGCAATATTTCATCACGTATAGTAACAGAGGACAGCTTTGAACTGCATTCACCCTCTTCTATTTTTATTGCTTTTTCAGTTAGATTTGCTGACAATGAAAAGGTATTTGGCAGTATTGATAGGAAGCCGCTTTTGTCTGTGAAAAGAATCCACAATAAAATCATTAACGTAATAAGGACAGCAAAACACGACATAATAAGCATTTATGAATGAGTAAATATTGACATTTAAAATAACAGTAGGCGTTTGACGTGAACTCTTGTTGTCATTGTTATTATCCTGACCGTAGACTTGATTATGAAGACAATAATAACAAGCGTCATTAATGGACTTTGACAAAGCACAATAATGATATGCGCCTCTTTGACGGCATGACAATGATGTCCTGCTTATGATATCAGATGTAAGATGTGCTAAATATAAGCGAGGAGAGGTCACAGCAGTTAGATCTAAATGTTCTTTTGGAAAAAAAATCATAAAGAGAATAATAATACATTAAGCAAATGATAATCTGATCCTCATCTGATTAACCTCATTTCAAGATGTCTAATCATACACCTGCCGGTCACCCTGGCCGAGAGTTTGCAGCTTTCTCCGTAACCCCGAATACTCTCGTGGTTGACGTGAGAGCACGAGAATTGGAAGCGGTTCGAGACGGGCCAGTGAATTATGAGAGTATGGAGCCGGTTGCTCAGAAAGCAATGGCAAACTACTGAGCGTAATCTTGCCAAGAAATCAACAACCAGCTGAAATATGATGATGTTGACAGCGATGTCCTCTAAAGGATATCAATCAATCAACCATGTGCCATGCCGGAAAGCGTGGGCGGTCATGACTCGCCATTTCACTCGATCACCAGTGTCGTGGATCAGCTCAGTGTTCCTGTCTCGTCCATGCCATGTGGCCAAGCCATGCAGGTATTTTCCTCTCGGTCTTCCTCTTGGTCTGTTCCCCTCGATCTTGCCAGTTGTCACTAAGTTCTCCAATCCATTTCTTGTCATAATATGTCCAATCAGATTTTGACTGTCTACGTCTAATTTCTCTAATCAGTTTACGATGTTCATTTGTCTCCTGTAGTACTTGGTCATTGGTTTTTCTGTCTGTCAATGGTATTCTTTGCATTTTCCTCAGAAACCACATTTCTGCAGCCATCAGATGCTTTTCAGCTTGACTGCTCATTGTCCAAGTTTCACATCCATACAAAAGAACAGGCTCTATGTATCCCCTCAACACTCTTTTTCTCGTTTCAATTGACATCTTTTTATTGGTCAGAATGTGTTTCATCTTGCTAAAGGCTACTTTCGCCATGGCGATTCTTGTTCTAATCTCTTCAAGGCATCTCCCATCAGATGTTATAACTGTTCCAAGATAATTGTACCGATTCACTTGTTGAAGAATATTTCCATTTACTTGTATATTACATTGTGGCACTTCTTCCTTCCTACTGACGACCATAACCTGAGTCTTTTTACAATTTAATTCTAACCCCAGTTGCTCACTGTGTACAACAACCGCATCTACTAATTATTGCAGGTCCTGCGCATTGTCTGCAATTAATACTGTATCATCTCCATATCTAATGTTATTGATGTTTCGTCCTCCAATGCTGATTCCATTTATATCCTCTACATTTCTGAAAATATTTTCACTGTACAGAGAAAAAAGATCTGGAGACATCACACATCCCTGCCTAACACCTCTCTTAATTGGCTGATACTGTCCCACTTCATTATCAATCCTTATTGCAGCTTGTTGTTTCCAATATATGTTTTTTATAAGTCTAATGTCTTTCCCATCAATTTGTAGATCTGCAAGCATATCCACCATGCTGACATGTCTAATGCTATCAAAAGCCTTTGCATAGTCAATAAAGCAAAGGTGTATATCCTTGTTTACTTCTATAGCACGTTCAATAACTGTTCGCAGCATATACACAGCATTTACTGTACCCTTTCCTTCTACAAACCCGCATTGTTCTTCCCCTATTTTAGGTTGTATCTTCTTCCTCATTCTTTGCATGATAATTTTTTGCAAAATCTTTGTGATGTGACTCATTATACTAGTTGTTCTATGTTGATCACATTCCAAGGTTCCTGATTTCTTTGGGATTGCAATAAATATAGAGTTACATAATTCAGGAGGTATATCTCCAGTATCATATAATGTGTTCAGCAGTCTGGTGACTTGATCTAGTCCAAATTCTTCTAAAGCTTTAATCATTTCTGATGTGATGTTATCTGCACTGTGGGCCTTGCCAGCTTTCATATGCTTAAGAACATTTCGAACCTCCATCTCCGAAATTGGCGGTCCTTCATTATTAAATCTAATATCATACTGTTCGTCTCTGTTATCATCATAAAGGTGTTTCACATAATCTGTCCATACCTGTAGAATCTGGTCTTTATCTATTATGATTTTGCCATCTTCAGTTTTTAGACACCCTGTTGATGTACTTGTTCTTTTATTAGTAAGTTCCTGAATTCTTTTGTGCACTAATTTGGTATTTTGACTGTTGTGTTGGCTTTCAATTTCTAAGCACTTTTCCTCAAGCCATGCTTCTTTTGCCTCCTTACATAATGTTCTGACTTGTCTGTGAATTTCTTCATATTTGACAGAATTATTTTTGTTGAATCTTCTTGTTTCCATGAGGTGTAAAATTTCTTCAGTCATCCATTTCTTACTACCCACCTTCTTTAATTTTGGAATAGTTGTTTCTGCAGCCACATTGATTGAATGTAAAGGATATGCACACACAAAAATAAAATCTTGCACCTGTAACGGTATCAATACCAATGCAAAGACGGGTAACTCGTAATCCTATGGTGGTGTCAATGCAGACACCGACATATGAATCATACACTTCCAACGGTATCAATTCAGACACAGACAGGTGAATCACACACTTGCAACGGTATCAATTCAGACACCGACATATGAATCATACACTTGCAACGGAATCAATTCAGACACAGACAATCAATTCAGACACAGACAGGTGAATCATATACGTACAGCGGTATCAATTCAGAAACATACAGGTGAATCATACACCTACAACGGTATCAATTCAGACACAGACGGGTGAAGAGAGGACAATTAAAAGTGGAATACAATCGGCAAGATGTGCTTTCGGTGTTGTAGCGAATGAGAAGATCACCAAGGTATGGCGCATGCAGTCCTATGGACAGAGTATCCACCAGAATAAGTGAACAATTCTGCAGCTGACCTGAGCACAACACTTACTTGTTCTGAAGTCCAAAACGGCTGTAAATGGGGCAGAGGCAAAAAAACCTACATTAAAATGGAAAGAGGAAACTATTACATTACAATCCCTATAAATTATAATCAGTGATGTAAACGCCATAAAGTTCATTGGGCATGTGGTGGTAAACCCACACTTGCATATGTATATCCGCTTAGGTGGATGATGTTGTCAATATCCAGCCGGTCGTCTAACCAATACTCTACAACAGATCCTGTAGAAATCATGCAGAGACACCAGTCGAAGACAGTGAGCAAAGAGGAATGTGAATGGACAGCGTCCTTTATAGGGACGGTAATTATCAATCGGTGACTCAAGACAGCTATCGCGCTAATGATGACAACACTAAAACCATACGGTTAAAATAGGCACGAATATAAGGATATTTCGTTCGATTAGAAAACAGAAGAGTTATAAAACAAATCCAAGATGTGGCATTTGATGTACTTGGTACGAGTGAAATGAGAAGGAAGGGATCTGCTAAAGTATCAGTTATCAGTTATCAGTTATCAGCTGGGGTATCTTCATTGCACTCCGGACAGTTCCATAGGTGCTCAGATCCTCCCCCCAGCATATGCATCAGCGTCCGGTGGCTAATAGTACCAGCTCTGTGTTGGATGACAAGGCACCTCGTTTTCCCAATGCACCTCCAGCGTTTGGCCGTGCCAATTCTTATTCCCAAGTCTTTCATCCTGGACAGCGATGTGGATTCACTGACGTCAAAGTCCTCTGCTCTCGCCATATCTTTAAGGGCGTTAATAACATCGGCACGATCCATGGGCTGGCCATCTACAGGGGGTGCAGAGCCAGCCAGTTTATCAGCTCGTTCATTTCCCTCGACTCTACATGTCCCGGGACGAAGATGAAGGTGACTTTCCGGATAACAGACTTCCGCAGCGACTCATTCCACTGTCTGCCTACAGCTCCAGCTTTGACCTTCTGAATCATGCTCATTTAGTCACTTAGTAAACACACGTTGATGTAATGCTGTGATTCCAGCCATATGAAAGCCTGTGTAACTGCCATCACCCCCATCGTCATGCTGCTCGTGGTCATAGAGTGGGCAACACTGGATTCTTGAACGGTTCGGCCCAATGAACGGGCTGTAAATGCCCACGCACTTCTCTGCTGCTTTACAACAAATCCATCTGTACAGATGGGCACGTCGGGGCTATCTGAGTGTTCATAGATGAGCGTGTTGACCTCTGCATTGTCAGCGGTAGGGTTCTGCTCTCTGCACCGTCTGTCGAGTGTGATAATGCAGGTGAAAGTGCACTTACAAGCCGGAGGCACCAGTACCCATTTCTTGCAGGGGTTGATACTGGTAAGACTGCAGACCTGTTTGACGACATCTTCCGCCCGACCCATCCATGATTTGCCCCTCATTAGCCTGTTACCCTTTTCTCTGAATATAGCGTCATGCAGAGGATGCTGCTCATCTGCACTTATTTTTAAGTATGCACGAGCTCTCCAGATCTTGATCCTGTGTTCCATTGTCGGGAAGTCAAGGAGGTATTTCATTGCTACACAGCTGGTGTCTCTTGTGCAGCCAAAAATGATGCGAATGGCTTCATTTTGTACCTTTTCAAGTCTTTCAATCTGTGTAGGGCTGACAGTCAGGATGGCCAGGGCATACTCGATGCGTGAAAGCACAAGTCCTTGGAACAGAAGTATTAGCAGTCTTTGCTCGATATTGGCAGTCGCTATGACTCTCATTGCTGACAAACCTTTCAGAGCTTTCGTTATGACATAATCGACATCTCTGAAGAACAGGCTACGATCAAGCCTCACGACAAGATATGTCATTGACTGGGTTCTACTCAAAATACTCCCATCCATTCTTACTGCCGGCAGGTCTGTGTTCACAATATGGTTGTTTAGGGAGAACCATGTAACCGATGCCTTTACAGGGTTGACAAGGGCGCCGGCATCAGCACACCATGAGGAAATTCGATCTAGGCCGCCCTGCATATCATTGGCAACCACCTGTCTATCTCAACCCTGTCGATACAAGAGAATGTCGTAGGCAAATGACAGAGTCCTACCCCTCCCATCCAACTGTTGTTCAGTGATCGGCACCGTATACGCATCTAATAGTACTGGTGACAGTGGTGAACCCTGCGGCAATCCTGGACGTATGGTTATCGGCTCAGAAGACCAACTCCCGCATCTTAGCATCACCTTCCTTTGGAGCAGAACTGCAACTATCCATCGTATAAGGTGAGGGTGCACTTTCAGTCTGAGGAGGGTTTGCATCAAGTGCTCGAAGGATACTCTATTGTATGCGTCCTCTAAGTCTATGGGGGCCGCACATGTCTCTTCTCTGACCTGAAATCCTTCGTTGACATCTTGAGCAAAGACCGCCGCATTCAGCCATGACTCTTTGTTACGTCTGTATCCTCCAAGTGTGTGCGGGATGCAGCCGAGTTATTCCAAGTCACAAGCAAGTCTGTGTGCTACAATTTTCTCCAGTAGCTTGCCAGCAGTGTTCTGCATCGTAATGATTCTGTAGCCGCTTATCTTGGAATGGTCTTTGTTCGGTTTTGGCAGCGGCAGCAAGTAGCTGTGTAGCCATTCCTCTTTGATCTGACCCCTCTGAATACTGGTGTTGAATTCTCTGGCCAGTTCTTTCATGTCATCATCTGACATCACCAGTAGGTCACCATATCGGATGCTGTCTGGGCCTGGGGTGGTGTTAGGTGATTTCTTAAGCATCACACGTATTGTCACAGGTGTGATTATGCATTCTTCGTCTGTCCCGACCCCCTCGCACAGCTGAGATAGTGTTTTTGTGGTCCTCTGTATGTCGTGCTCGTCTTTCTGGTCAGTCTGCTCTATGTAGCGTGCAAGAAGGGCCTTACCTTTATCCGCAGCCGACATTTTTCATTTGAGGTATGTACCTTGAAAGTCTGGAATACCCCTACGTTGTGCAGCGCCGTTCATGCTCTTATGCAGGCGCCAGAATGTCGTAAGAGATCGCTTGGAGCACACCTTCCTGCAGAACTCGTCCCATTTCTCGGCCTTGACCTGTTTGGGGCAGGATTTGAATATAGTCATCGTCCTAGGGACCTCAGTCTTCAGGTTCGCCAACTCACCCTGTGGCATGTTAGCCTTTCTGGCTTTTTGCCAGTCTTTGACAGCCTGCCTCTATCCCAGCCATGCCATCTCGTCCTCTCCATTCCACCATGGTGGTTGCAACCATATTTCTTGTCTCCTGCGGGAGGAAGTTAGTTTTCTTCTTCTGATCTTGCTTATGGCGTCTTGACCAGTGTTGTCGTAAGGGAAGGCATTTGTCTTGTTTCCTTGACTTCTGGCCCTGTCTTTCTCGATCAGGATGACACAAGGGTAGTGGTCACTATCGTGGTATCCCAGTGTGCCCCATCGGCACCTTGGTGCGATGGTGGGCGACACTAGAGCCAAGCCAATGATGCTGTCAGAGTCCCCTGGTCGAGTGGCTATTCTAGTGACCTTCCCATCATTCAGCAGACTAGGGCAGCAGATGCCAGATTGTCTTCCAGATATTCTGCCTGTCTATTGGTGATGCAATTTCCCCATTGACTGCCTCTGGCATTGAACGCCCCACAGTTGATGATATGCCTTTCATCCATATCGAACAAACTCTGCCATTGTCGCACGTCGACCTTCCCATTTCGCGCATAAACGTTCAAGATTATAAGCTGATTATTCTTAATGCCTGCACTTGTAGGGCATCACTGTTCCAGGCGGACATATCGATCTCAGACACCAGTATGTTGTCGCGGACCAGAATGGCCTGTCCGAGGTGCCGCCTGTTAAAGAATCCCTGAAATCCCACGTCATTGACTGTTCCGTCGCCGAGCTGTGTTTCTTGTAAGACTACAATATCGTTTCCGTAGAGTAATTTTTCAAGAATGGGTCGGTGTTGACTAAATGATGCACAGTTCCAGTAAAGTACTCAAACGTGTCCGATACCCAATCTGTCACATTTTAACCGCCTTTTGCGCGCGCCTGCTCTCTTACTACGCTGTGTCGCTGTCGGTCGTCTGGTCGTCATGTTAGGCCTAACTATCGCCACCGGGCGCCGATGATACGCCGAAGGGAGTCCGGTGCGCGTGCACGAACTCCGTTGCACGGTCCGAACTCCATTTCACAACGAAAAAAAAACACTTAATCCATAAACATTTCGGAAAAAAACACGTTCCATTTTACGGGACGAAAAAATTTCTCGCCATCTTGCTCCAAGGAAACTCACTCTTCCTGATAAATTAATAAGTGACCAACATACAAAAACATGTTCATGAGGTCAGAAACCCGCACGGGGTCATGGACTAATCTTTGTCGAAATTGCAGCCATATAATTTGAAAACTAAAATGATAGAATGCATAAATAATTGATATGCTGATTTAAAAGACACGAGTTAAGCAATTCAAGAGACCACTTTACGTAATGAGAAGTCCTGATAAGAAAACGAGCAATCAAACTTAATATATCCTATTAAATATGAGATTAAAAAAGATTTAGAAATGCATTAGCAAAAACGAAGTGCAATAATGCCTTGTATTGATTGTGATAGCAATATCTAAAATACAAAGTACAGATGAATAATTATAAATGCATCGCTGTCGCCAGTCTCTCTCTCTCTCTATAAAAATTGAGAGAGAGCAATGAAAGGCCAGTATTATGATCTGAATGGTAAACACTCTTCTCTATGCTATAATGACAGATCACACTGCCCTACAAGACAACATGTTGTTTTTTGTTTGTGTGTGTGCCAAACACTGAAAACCTGATTTTGCATAAACGAGGCCTGCTAAATCAAATTATCACATACATTTGTTTGTAGCAGCAATGGTTTTTGAGATACAGGCATTGATGTTTTTATATATTACATATTATTACAGTATTGCATGTATACGGCTCTTGACACACACAAAAACTATTGCTATCTTGTCCATTACAAAATGAAACTGCTTTTGTACTTACAGAGAACCCACAAATCACCACGATGACTGTTATTTTTGTGTTGTCAATGTTAAGGGAATTAATGCAACAAAATCACAAAAATGGAAATATCCAGGTTCTGCTAGACGACCTGTTCCATGTGGAGATGACATACCAATTCCAACTTTCAGTCAGAGTTCTGATTCCCTGCTATAAGATGGGACATCAATGGCACGTGGAAAGACAAGTTACAGTGATAGTGATTTCTAAGATGATTTTCCAGCTGCTCAATGCTTCGACAAGAATGATCTAATCCGAGATGTCTCCAATGATTTTTCAGAACTTTTGGCTTCAAGATCGAAAGAAAAAATAAACATTACTGACAACTGAAACAAAGGTTACATCTTATTGCAAGCAGAGAGCAAGATTTTATTCATAGCACATAGATTCCACTCTTTTGAAAAAAAAAAAAAATAACCGTGTGTTTTGTACTGATGTAGGACATCTTGTAAACGAAATGGGTGTAAGTTATATACTAGCTGAGTGCCGATTTTTCATTGACAGCTATAAACAGAAGTTTGAAATGAGTTCTTTTAGACAATGGTAACACATATGCTATGACTTTCATTAGTGATTTTAGGAAGTGTTACAGTACTAGTCACTCATCCCCAATCCAACATAGCATGCTGTAATGCACACATTCATGCGATGGAAACAAACAATAAATATATTACCATTAATAGACACGAAAATGAACATATTTTGCTATACTATGCACAATCTTCTGTTATTTTTCTGCACGATTCAACATACGTCAGTATGCGTTCTACAGCCTCAACACATTCACATCTGAAGCATAACTTCTTATTTACCCCCGAAATGTATACATTGAATATGCGACCAAACACGTGTCTATCATCCAGATCAGTATTGTGACTATGCGACGGATGTTGAAGAATGCATTAGTCTATGTTTATACTAGTTTATTTCTGGTAAATCAATCAGTATGTTGTCCTGCATTATCGCAATGGGACAGAACCACTGTAAACAGTGCGGTAGGCAGTTTTATTCGAATAGCAACCGGAAACATTAATATAACGTCTGCGTGTGGAGAAGAATTCATGTTCTCACATTTCTAATGTCAGTGGTACACGCTGAGAATCGTAACGTCTGTTAGCATAACATTCTGAGCTGGTGTCGAATTCTTGAAGCAAAGTTCCCGTTTGCATTACCTTTAATTCGCACTTTTATTCAGGATTCCAACGATGCACCCGTAATGCACATTCATCTGTGCACCGGGAGAGATGTCCTATCAAGGTTTCGTCCATTTTATATTACTTCTCCACTGTACAGAACTACAAGCTAGAGTACAGTCGCCATGTGAAACTACACTTCGTCACATATCAGTCGGATATCTATAATAAATCATCACGCTGAATCATACTATGGCTAACACATTGCCAGCATCCAACTTTATTTCATCGAACATTTTACTATATCATGAACATGAAACAGACTACTAATTTAACTAGAATCATTTGTCTGAATGCATTAACAAATACACGCTACTGACGTGAGTGATTTAATTGAGACTCACTATTTAAGTTATCAATCGACATCACTTCACACTGGATATTCCAACACATGCTGCCTCGCCATTAGATGTTGCAATATGATTATTCCAGTATCAGTTTTATTAAATGTACACTTAGCTGTTAATTTACGCTTTGAGTAATGTTCAGACAGAATATTTACTCCTTTTTAAACCAATCTTGTTACTGACACTCCGTATGTTAAACTGCACACGCTACCAGATCCCGTAGAGCCTTCACCACAATGATGTCATAAACAAAGTAGCCACCCAGACAGACAGCCGAAGATAATATACCCGTTTGTTCGTCGCTCCACACAGCAGCGAGTCCTTGGCAGAACATACATGGTATACTCACAAGCTCCGTTCCATTCTATCATTTGCACACAGAGGATTCCACACAGAAGATGCATGATATACTCGCAAGCTCCGTTCCATTCTAGCAATAGCAAGCTCCGTTCCACCAATTCCAATGAAAGATGAACATAGACTATCACTATACATTCAGATAAAAGTGAGAGGAATATTTGACAAGGATGAACAGAACAGTGTACAACACAGAACAGCCACTCTCCTCTTCCTTGATGAAGAATACCCTAAGGACCTTTGGATCCGAGTCTACACAGATCGGTCAGCACAAAATGCTGTTCAACGAGGGCTCGGGTGTGTACATACAATACCCAAATACTACTAGGGACACGGCCAGAATACCAACAGGAAAGTACTGCCATAACTATGATGCTGATATTGAGGCAATCACGATAGCACCAGAGAAATTATCATATACCAGCCATGGTACACAACTTCGATGCTATGGATTTCCGGTTTCAAGATGGCGACGTACGGTCGGGTTGTTTTGTGTTCGTTAACTTTTTCGCGTAGGGGATGGATTTATTCATCTCTTGCGTGTAATTGGTGTGCCAGGATGTAAAACCAGGAGTTTCTACTTAAGATCTGCGCGGGTGCTACGGAGTTCGTGCATCGAGCGAAACCATCCTTGAGTGAATCTTTAGCAGCGTGTGTGGGTTCTGTTTTTCGTTTTTTTTTCAACATGGCGGAACAACATGTGTTCTCCGAGCAGTCAGCAGTCAACCTAACGAGGCAGCGTGGAAGCCGCGCAGGGAGAAAGAAGCAAGGTATAAGTGGTGGTTTGTGACGTTTTAGACTCAAGTGTCACTGTCTAGGACTCAGGAATATCCGTATTCTATATTGGAACTGTGCCAGTGTATAACAACGGGGCTCTATTTTAGAAACCCTAGTTTACAGGAACGACATTGTAGCATTCCAGGAGACGAGACTGGGCGATCAGCTACTCCGAATTGCCGGCTTCAAATGTTTCTACAGCAGACGACATCTGGGAATGGCGATTCTCGTTCGCGACAGCATGGTGGCGTCAGAGCTAGACATGTCCAGTTGGGACAGTGACGATATACAAATACAGGTGAGATACATTCGATGGGCTGATGAATGAGCTAAGAAAAAAGACAGTTAAATACATACATGAGACATTATTGCAGTTATAGATATATTTCAAGCGAACGAAAGAAGAAGAAGAAGATTCGCTGAAAAAACATGATGTAAGCGACAGCCACATTTTACAACATCAATACATAAAACTTCCTGATATAATACACACGACGGTGCGACCGGTGGGAGACATGTGTACAGATCTATGGATGGGATTTTGAAGCAAATCAGTCATTCAAACCTACTGTTGAGTAACTGTGTGTGTGTGTGTGTGTGTGTGTGTATTTCGTTTTATTGTTGTTGTTGCCAAGAGTCCCATACTTTGTGGACAGACTACGTAAAATACAAACACGTGTTAATGAGGGAAGCAAAGATATCCAGTATAAGCTGAACATCATTATAGGTATCATCATCATGTTGCAGTTCTCTTGTAGAACGTCTCTCTCTCTCTCTCTCTCTCTCTCTCTCTCTCTCTCTCTCTCTCTCACACACACACACACACTCTCTCTCTCACACACACTCTCTCTCTCACACACACACACTCTCTCTCTCACACACACACTCTCTCTCACACACACACACTCTCTCTCTCTCGCACACACACACTCTCTCTCTCTCACACACACACACACACTCTCTCTCTCTCTCATTACGGTCCACCGAAAAGCCTCTTAATTTCCCGCCATGTGGCCTGTTCATCCGCTCTAGTGCCCAACGTATCTGCCGTGTTCCATCTTCGTGCTGGTGACCACTGACTCCGCATACTGGGACAATGCTTCCATAAATGTTCTTTACCCTCCATTGTGGAGATTGATATGGCCAACGTCTTTAAGTTACCGAGACACTTCTTCGATGTTTGGATCCTAAGGATTGTCAATACTTTCTTCTCCTGTTTTCACTATATTCGAAGTAATCTGCTTTTCTGACATTGTGACTTCAGAAGCAAAATTGTTCGTATCTTCTGATTGTAACATTGTACATTATTCACATCCAGATGTTGCAACAGAAAAGAATTATGGTCATGACAATGATACTTTGACTTCTGGTGTTGTGCCATCGGCATTTAACGGGCAGATGACGTCTATTTTCTTGTGAAGTCCCCATCGTTGATTATTATGAGAATAAATAATGTTAGCTGCATATTATTTTCAGCATGCCGCAATTAACTCCAACATTCTTTGGCTATTCCTAATTTCTTAGCAATTTCTTAGGTAAAGCAATAACATGGATCGAGACTCAGACATTCACTAGGGCTTGTTTCCTTAGCGACTCAATGAACATGATCAAGAGGATAGAGGAGGGGTCGATCCTAAGAGAATGGTTGCTGCCTCTGGAGCGGTCTCGGCTGGCAAAGATTAGTTTCATCTTCGTGCCAGGGCATGCGGGAGTACAAGGAAATGATCGGGATGACAAGCTCGCAGGTGAGGCTACTGTGGAGGGCGGACGCGCCATGGACCAGGCTGACATTCTGAATGCTCTACGAGAAGTAAGACTTTTGCGAGAACCAAGTGATGACTGTGAATCTACAACAATGGCCAGACTGCTAGAGCAGCAAATTAAAAGAGGGGTGGCCAAACAAGAACACTACGCAGGAAGCCAAAGAAGATTGATAAACCAACACAGAACTGGCGTCGTTAGCCGCTACACGCTGCGGGATTTGCTGAGGAGGGGATCCGAGCACTTATGGACTGAATGGTTCGATGTGCAATGAGGATGATCTGTCGACTAACTAACTAACTAACTAATTTCTTAGCGAGTTTCCGTTCAGAAGTTTGCCATTGCTGTCTGAACAACCAGCATTCATACACATTTATGAAACCCAACGCAAAGCGGTCTGCTGCCAAACGACCCGCAGCTGTGTTTCGAAGGCTGTATGAGGATTACGAAGTATGCACGTAACCTCTTCACCATAGAGAGTGTGTTATTATGAGGCCTAGCTAAATTCAAATGTTGTGACGTCTACAACTTCTTCACTGTTAATTGCGACCTTTTGTTTCCAAGCTTATACGTAGTTTTGTCTGTGGACATTGCATTATTATTATTATTATTATTATTATTATTATTATTATTATTATTAATATTAGTATTATTATTATTATTATTACCACTATTATTGCGTTTTTGTTTTGTTTTGTTTCTGAAGCAAAAGGAATTGAAAAAGATTAGATGTAATGTAGGAAGTAAAGAAAGGGGGAGCACTTTAATACAAGGGATATAAATCAGATGTGGCTATATCGGGTTGGAGAGTCGCGAAATTCGCACGCTCTTCCCCGTGCAACAAAATCAGATGATAGAAGTAAAAAGAAAGATATGTTTGTAGGTATATCGTGCAGACATATAAGACATAACATCTATGCAGTAGTATGTGAAAGCCAGTCAATATAAACAACAGCAATCGACACATGTGGCAGGCACAACGTCGACCACAATAGGTATCTAACAGAATGCGGCACGTCATTGGCTTATCGTGTATATGTTTAATATAAAAATTCCAAAACCTTTATGGTGCATTTCGTCTTTACTGAAGAGTATTTGTGATGCGATTATGTATTTGCTACTCCTCTTTTGGTAGAGAAATACACGAGGGTAAGTTAATAAGTAAGTCACAAATGGCTGTAGAAAACTATGATAACAACTTGAAACCAGTTTATTGTTATACATTGTCTCTTTATTTCTCAACATAATTTCCACCAACATTGAAGCACGTATCCCATCGTTTTATCAGTCTTCCCAAACCGGCTGCATAAATTTCCGTGCCCTGTTTGCATTTACCAGCCATCCCCAGAACTGTGTGACTTACTTATTGACTCGCCCTTGCAGCCTTTTCTACACATCTATGCACCGCTTTACGGGAAATAGCTAGGGGCTACGTGCACTGAAAACTCACCTTGGCGGGAAACATTTCGTGAATGACGCCGAAAACATGGCTTAGACATCAGGGCACGCAGTTCTGTGCAGCCGGTTTGGGAGGGCTGATAAAACGATAAGTGCATCAATGTTGCTGGAAATTATGTTTAGAAATAAAGGGATATTGTATGTATGTATACAAATAAACTGGTTTCAAGTTGTTATCATATTTAGTTATTTTCTGCAGCCATTTGTGACTCACTTATTAACGTACCCTCGTACTTACTGGCACCTTGTGTCTTGACAGACGATAGTATGCGATATTCTGCTTCAAATAAGGCATAGCAATCAGAGCCCATGGCAGCAGTGATCGCGACTGACCAGGCCAACTCGTGACTCAAATGTTCGCCCATAACCGACGGATGTAGTAAACACATGGTCACTTCCAACATCACTAATACAAGGGCATATAACCCGTAACTGCATCCTCCTGCTGTGATTCCGAGAACGGTTAAGAGCAGAGATGGAGTTATACCTCTCCATAGCACAAAACGTAGGCTGACTCGTCGTAGATACCATGCGTTGCCTATGCAGTATAATCCCTCTCAAGGAATGCATAGTTTACTCCAGAGGAAAGGTAACACCAAAACATCTGGAACAAGACATGCTGCAGAAACTGCTGATCCAAGACTTGTTGCCAACCAAGGATTATGGCTTGGACTACCCTGCCACTGCATTTAGACTTTAGGTTGCATTTCCTTGCACCATCATAAGGTACTCTCCCAAATGCCCGCCTGAAGCCGTTGGCACAATGTTGCGTGTCAGGTTTGGTCAGCGCCGAACAACATTCTGCGCTAACGGAAAGCAGGTAGTTACCGTCTATTGTCAAGCATTAGCTCAGGCATATCGGACTAAGACCTGACACGTTAGAGAAATATATTCGGAGACGAACTGATACCTTCCATTAAGAAACCAATCTAGCAATGGCTACTATTAAGCAAGATAGCATCTATTTGCTGATATAGCAAGTTCAAAAGCAATTGCAAGAATGATAACCGTAGTGGACAAAGCAAACAAGAAACAAAATAGACACTCGTACTATCATCTTTAATATTTTCTGGTTGTTGACTTGTAATTATGTAAGTTCTTGCAGTGTGTATTGCTGTATTTCATCAATCTGTGTTCTTTTGTATTTGCATTGCCAGGATTATTGTGAACTGTGCAACAGTCATAACTGCCGTTAATGCAATTGAAAAAGTTGGTAAGTAGAAAATCAATTTTTCCCCTCTGTTGTGTTTGTGTCTGAAAATACTACCACTGATACACGTTTGAACGAAAGATTGCAAACGATGGACTCATAAACATGTATTAATTCTACTACTAAAACATACACATACTCGTTATTTCAAATTTAATGAGTTCCAGGGAATTTCCTTTCAACTGATGGTGATGGCAAGATGTTGACCACATCACACATGGAGTGACGATTACCCAAACAATATGGAGCTAGCACCAGGCAACCAATACCGCTCACTGCACGCAATGGGTCCTTTTAATTTTCTTTTTCTACATCACGATTTGGGAAATACTCTCATCAGACTTACGGCAGCCCTGGATTCCAGCTGACACATTTAAAAATGACTGCGTAATTCCGGTGAGCCTATCATAAACGTCACATTACCAATATCATCATAAACATCATGAAATATAACATTTGCAGCATATCGCCATCCTGTGCTATGCATAGCATCGCATCTGTTCTTTGAGTTCTTGAAAATACTTCCTCAGATCGTCTACACTGTCGTTTAATCGGCTTATAAGGTAATTTCTCATCCTGCCGACCATGTCTTTACTACTCACCGTCTTCGCAGTTGCCACAAACTTCTCTCTTTGTTTGTAATGACCGCTATCACAATTTCTTGATGCTCAAAAATGGGAGGGGGAGGAGAATAGAGAGAGAGAGAGCGAGAGAGAGAGAGAGAGAGAGAGAGAGAGAGAGAGAGAGAGAGAGAGAGAGAGAGAGAGAGAGAGAGAGAGAGAGAGAGAGAGAGGTGAATCTGATGCCTTTGTAATGAGAACTCTTAACAAACTCTGAGAGTGATATTCGTACCCGTACATACTATTCTTTGTTTTATCCAAGTACTGGCTCCGTTGCGAAGGTGTTCCGGGCGCAGTTCGTAATCATGCATACCCGTGTTCGAAACACAGCTGATGGCGATTTGGCAGCAGACCGCCTTATGAAATGGTACCGGTGCCGGTCGTTCAGAAAGGATAGGCAAACTACTGAACTTAAATTTGCCCAGGAATAATAAATACACTTTATGCAATAATAAATACATACATACAATAAATAAACAAATAATGCTGGGGTTAACTGCTATGTCTTGTAAAGGATATGCAACTAACTGTTTTTATCTAATTGAAACACCTATGTTTGTTAATGCGAATATATGCTCTATTGAGGTTATGATATCTACTTCGTTACTTAAATTCGTTCCGTGCCTATAAATACCCATAAAACCCTCCATCTTGTTAATCCACATTAAACAACACCGTTCGGTGTTTGTTTGTTATCTATATGATGTCAAAATTCTATAGACCAATCACTAAAATGTGTATACCCCTTACCCCACTCCCCTCTATCTTGTTAATACACATTAAACAACCTCATTCGGCGATTGCTTCTTATTTATATAATGTCACCATTCTCTAGGATAATCACTCAAATGTTTTATTCTGAACAGCGTTTGAAAAGCGCTCCTGTATTTGCTGCTCATGTGATGGTAGATGAATATATTCATGGACGAGTTGATACTTTCAATTAAATAAATAAATCCAGTAATAGTTATTGTTATGGAAATATATCTTCCATTAAATGATAGAGCAGGCTCAAAAACAATTGCAAGCAAGAGCACAGTTTTCGGGACAAAGCAAGCAATAAACAATGCAGATACTGATATGATCATTTTTGCTACTTTCTGGTTCCGGTTCGAGAATCTGTCAGCTTGTGCTGAGTGCATTGTTGATTGTTTCCAGTGTGTATTCCTACGTAGTTGGATTGTCAATGTAAATGTGCATGTAGCAACAATTACAAATGATGTAAATGGGATGAAAAAGTTGTTAATTGAAAATATAATTTTCTCCACCTGCTTTTATCGTACCTGGACAGGAGTCCGATGACAGTTTTATTTTTGACAGGTGAAAATATCGGGCCGAGGCTATTTACAACATATAGAGGTGCGCTGATTAAAGCAACGTTGAGAAAGATGCACACGATGATCACTGCTGTCCTTCTTGGAGTCAGAATTTGTTTGGCCTGATGGGGATAAATGAGAAGATGTGTCTCATTGGTGTTTTGGTTTAAATCAAATGAAAATAAATGATGAACTGTACTCAAAAACGTGCATGAATGTTTTATCTATAATATGTAAACACTCATCCTGAACACGCACGAAGGCACTCCCCCCACCCCCACCCCACCCCCATACACACATGCACACACGACGGATGTGTATATATATATATATATATATATATATATATATATATATATATATATATATATATATATATATATATATATATATACACATGCCACATGCTCTATATGTGTATGTGTCACTTTTTCTGTGTTGACGAGAGCTTTCTTACCGCAAAGTCCATTATGTCACCTTTGAATGCTCTTGTCAAGCTGGACGATTTCATATTTCTTGATATTGTCATTGTGTTGTTACCGCATTGCTGCAGTTAAACCCATTTCAATTTTGTAATTTAAGTACATTTCAATATAATTTATCACTAGAGCCGACAAAAGACTGTTTATAAATCCCACGAAGGCTCTATTCACCAGAAGTAAAACTCTTCCGCTTATGTTTCGGCCTATGCATCGTCTTTACACAGTCATTAGTCGAACCCATTCATTGGTTAAATTCATGTCGGCCTTAGCTTCCAAGTGTCTCCATCCTTTCCTACAGCTTCACACTAAATGTCAGTTTTCACACGTGGTCACTCCTGTTAGCATGCATCCTGTAGTTTTATCGCACGGTATACCTACCATCCCACCATAGGAAAGGTGAACTTCATTGGCCTAATACATCATCATATGATCGCTTCTCACTGCACAGTATTGTTTGCTCTCTCGGCCCAAGTATGCTGTTAATAGCGCGCTCCCAATCAAATGTGAAGTGTTATAACTTCATATGTTACATTAAACAAGTTTCAAAGTCGTACCATATGTGAATCAATGTTTATAATGTGTCGCTACATAAAATGTTGGAAGATATTAACATTGATTGGACAGATCTCAGAATAATAAATAACATTTACTGGAATCATGCAACAGCAATTAAAATGGGAAACAAAGCGGGCAATTATGAACAAATAAGCCTGGGAGTACGACAGGGTTGTGTTTTGTCACCGGATATCTTCTCTCTCTATAGTGAAGTAATAATGAGAGGGATAAAAGAGAAGCCATGAATACTATTCGGAGGTTATAATATAAACAGTATATGTTATGCAGATGACACAGTATTCGTAGCGGATAATGCAAAAGAGCTACAATAATTGTTGGATATTGCAGTAACAGAGTGCAAAGTAAGGACTCTCACTGAATATCAAGAAAACAGTAGCAATGGTGATATGAAAGAAAAAAGGTGACACCAAAAATCAGTTGAAATAGAAGGAACAATTCAGCAAGTGGAAAGTTGTAAATACCTAGGGACATTTATATCATCCGATGGAAGATGCACAACATATATTAAGCTGCATTTCAGAAAATTAAGAGTATGGTATGCAATAAGTCACTATCTGTTAATATAGGAAAGAGATTGATGAATAGCTATATATAAACTGTTTTGGTGTATGACTGTGAATCATGGTATGTAAATGAACAAATTATGAAGAGCTTGGAAGCAACAGAGACGTGGTTCCTGAAACAAATGATGCGAATTCCTTAGACTGCAAAATTAACTAGCAATGACTGCCTAAATGAGGCTAATGAAAATAGAACCTTATATACAACTAGAAGAAAGAGACAAACATCATTCTTGTGTCATGTTATGAGAAGAGAGGCATTGGAGAACATGGTGACAACTGGAAAGATGCAGGGGACGAGAGGCAGAAGCAGACCGAGAGAAATGGTGATTGATAGATTGGGACGGTGACAGGAGAAATATCATCAGCAGAGTTGATCCAGAAAACCAAAGAACGAGATCTTTGGAAAGTCATAAACGCCTACGCCAGCCAGCATGACACTTGATGATGATGATGATGTTGATACGTATTTAATATGTTTTATGTGTCTATAGCGTGGTAATGTTTTTTACTTTTCATATCCCTTTGCCCTTTGATAAACATTGTTTAGCAATATTATTCAAATGGACCTTTCAATGAGATATGATGAACATGTTTATCTGCGCGTGTCTAGTCTGATATGGTGTTAATATTGCTTTATTTTCTTATTCGATACTCAGCTGTTTAAGTCCTAAGCATTCATTTTTTTAAATGCATTTACTTGTCCATTCTTTTAATACATCAACTTTATTGTTATAGTCCTTTATTGTTTAAATTCTCATTGTTCATACTTATGATTTCGACTGTAATTACGCATCTGCTACGAGGCATAACAGGATGTCTACAACCCAAACAAATTACTTGCATGTCTTTAACACAATGTCACAAATAACCTGAACTTTGTTAGCCGTTGTCTTTATTTCCCAAGCGATAATTACATTAAGTTGTTTATTACTTCTCTGTGAACGACAAGCGCCTTTATAATCAACATCAACAAAAGGCGGTCTGCTTCCAGTCGCAAACAGTTGATTTCAAACATCCACTCATCTCGGTGTTCCGTGGAAGATTTAAAACATGGTCACCCTCACTAAGCCACAACAGTCACTAAGTCACAATTTGCGGCTACATATGCGGCCAGGCTGGAATTGACAATGGGTTTATAATATATTATCTACAGGTTTCAGCCATGCCATTGCCCGCAAACTTCAGTCCATTGTTCAAGAAGAAAAACACTTACCTTGAACGGCAAGACTACACTAATGCATCTCTCCATGGTAATCATAGCTGTAATACAACTGCTGACTCCAGTGAACGCAAGTTGTGGCATCCCTGACACAATGTAAGCAACATCCATACTATCAAATGGTAAGTCTATCGCGATAACAGCTGGGGTTAAAAAAAAGCACGTCCCTGTCAGAGTTATTAGGCTGCATAAATCAGAGACTGATAAACCTGAATAGAAATAAGAGAATAATTAGGTGCTATCAATTGTAGTAACAATTCAGTAACAATTCACATGCGACAGCGGCCACCCCCGGGCAACAGCTGTGAGAGGCTGGCTAAACCAGGCTTGGGTAGCCGATTTGGTGTCAAAACAAGAGGTAAACTAGGGTATGCCTACCCAGCATGTGAAGACAGGATTCGTCAGACTGCGCGGAAGAAATCATTCCTGATTCAACGGGCAAGACGGCGTTTACCTGCAAAGCGTTGTGGAACTATTGAGCACGGCAAGGTACGTAGAGCGCCCTGGTCATCCACTGCATCTGTATTCGTCTCCAGTCGTCCTGATTTGTCTTGCCACTGGACTCAGATGGACTCAGGACGAGAGAGTGAGGTCGACGAATTGCGCAACTCTTCCTCACTTTAATCAAATTCATTGCGCAAGTCATTCTTCATCCTACATCATATATCACCTTCAAGCTCTGTGGCGATGGGCGAGCGGCGAAGCGGCAGGCGTGGGTACGCTGTCATCCGTAGTCGCAGACCTGCACACAGGCGGCTCAGGCTATATGGTCGTCTTCTACTGACCGGAGCAGCAGTGGGATTCGGCAGCCCCCTGAGCGACTGAACAGCCATCTATAGGAACACACTGCTACCTCCATAGTATCAGGAAGGGGCTAGAGAAGGTGCCCTAAACATTGTCTGCTCCATCACTACCTAACCAGCTAGCCGCGGTTGGTGGGTACCGTAAACTGCGGTCGACATACAAAGAAAGAAAAAACAGGTAAAGCTAAAAGAGCAAACCATATTCTCTTTACAATCAGAACTTGGAATGTACGCACCCTACTTGACAGAGACGGCGCCGTCGGGCCCAGAAAGACGGACAGTACTGATTGGGAGAGAGCTGGGCAGGTACAACATCGACATTGCAGCCTTGAGCGAGACACGACTTGCAGAAGAAGGCCAAATCTGTGAAATAGGTGCTGGCTACACATTTTTCTGGAGTGGAAGGAAAAGCGAGGAAAGACGCCAATCCGGTGTGGGATTTGCCATTAAGTCGGCCCTGGTCGGCAAATTAGCTGGATTCCCAAAGGCTATAAACGACAGGCTCATGACCATTAAGTTGCCCCTGCTGAATGGAAGGAAGCATGCAACCATTGTCAGTGTCTACGCACCAACTATGACCAATGAAGATGATGTCAAGAACACGATCTATGAGTACCTCTACAATGTATTAACATCTGTTCCCAAAGGAGACAAACTTATACTCCTTGGGGATTTCAATGCCATAGTAGGCACGGGCACCACCTCTTGGAGTGGCATTATTGGAAAGCATGGAGTCGGAAATTCTACCAGCAATGGACTCCTTCTCCTTCAGACATGTGCCGAACACGATCTCCTGATTACCAACACAATTTTACGTCTCACCATGAGAAAAAGGACATCGTGGATGCACCCTCGATCGAAACACTGGCACCTCATTGACTATGTAATCGTCAGGAGGAGTGACAGACAAGACGTTCGGGTGACAATCTCCATGTGTGGTGCCAAATGTTGGACAGACCACCGTCTCATTATCTCGAAAATATACATATATCAGCCGCCTAAACAACAAGAAAATGCAGTTGTCGTTTGTAAATATGCCGGAAGACCGCCTCAAGCCCAATGCTGCAGCTAAACAGGATACAGAAACAGAATGGAGAGCCCTAAAGGACATAATTTACAACACTGCTATGGAAATCCTGCGTCCAACCCCCCGAAAGCATAAAGACTGGTTAGATGAAAATTCCGAAGACATCAACCAATTGCTGGCCTAGAAACATCTTCTCCTCAAGGCACATTTGAATAACCCGAAGTCAACATAAAAAAGATGCCTTCAAGAACATTCAGAGAGTAGTGCAGCAGAAACTTCGGCACATGCGGGACTCCTGGCTGAGCAGCAAAGCTGACGAAATTAAAGGCTTTGCTGACAGACACGATATGAAAAACGTCTACGACTCGCTGAAAGCGGTCTATGGTTCATCACCAGGCATAGTTCCCCTCCTCAGTGCAGATGGGGGAACATTGGTCACCGAAAAGAAAGAAATCCTTCACCGCTGGGCAGAGCATTTCAGCAACATCGTAAATGCAACTTCCTTCTTCGATGATGAAACCATCAACTGCCTTCCTCAAGTTCCCACCAATGAGACACTTGATGACATGCCAACCATAGTGGAAGTAAACAAAGCCACCCAGCAACTCTCCAGCGGCAAGGCACCTGGTCCTGACTCCACCCCAGCAGAGATATACAAGGCAGGTGGGCCGGTCCTAACAGAACAGAGCAGCTTCACGAAGTCCTTACAAACATATGGGTGAACGAAACCATGCCACAAGATTTCAAAGATGTGTCAATAGTTCCACCTTTACAAACGTAAAGGAAACCGCCAATCCTATGAAAACCACCGAGGCATCTCCTTGCTCTCAATTGCAGGGAAGATACTCGCCAGAATTCTTCTCAATTGCCTCACCGCCCATCTCGATCAAGGTCTTCTTCCTGAGATTCAATGTGGCTTCAGAAAAGAACGTGGAACTGTTGACATAATCTTCGCTGCAAGGCAGCTGCAAGAGAAATGTCAGGAACAGAACGGCGAAATGTTCTCAACTTTCATTGACATTACCAAGGCTGTTGATACAGTCAGCAGAGAAGAACTGTGGAAGATTATTGCAAAATATGGCTGTCCACGAAAGTTTGTCCAAATAGTGCGGCTATTTCATGATGGTATGCAGGCAAGAGTACAGGAAAATGGTGAACTGTCTGAGCCCTTTCCTGTCACCAATGGAGTGAAGCAAGGATGTGTCCTGGCACCAACACTGTTCAGCCTCATGTTTTCAGCTATGTTGACGAATGCCTTCGAGAACAAAGACATTGGAATAGACATCAACTACCGCATAGATGGAAAGTTATTCAATCTCAGAAGGCTGAAAGCTAAAACAGAAATTGACAGCGACACCGTCAGATAGCTCCTGTTTTCCGATGATTGTGCTCTACTCAGAGGCGAAGATGCAACATACTGTTTCAGCTTTCTTCTCACATGCCTGCGCCATCTTTGGGCTCAACATCAATTTGGAGAAGACTGTTGTTATGCACGAGCCATCTCCAGGGAATAATCACACTGTGCCGACTATCAAAGTGAATGGTCATAGACTAAGTTTTGTAGACACATTCACCTTTCTTGGCAGCACTGTGTCACAAGCGGCCTTTGGCAGACTGTACAAGAATGTATAGGACATAATTGGAATAAGCCTGCAAAAGAAAGCTAAAAGTCTACAAAGCAGTTGTATTATCCACACTGCTATATGCTTGTGAAACCTGGTCTGTTTATCAACGACACGCTAGAAAATTAAAGAACTTCCACACAGTCTGCCTTATGAAGCTACTGAAGATTAAATGGCAAGACAAGATTCCCAGACACTGAAATTCTAGAAAGAGCGTCCATGCCCAGTATCCACACTCTACTAATGAAGAATCAGATTCGATGGGCTGGTCACTTGACTCGCATGCAAGATTACAAGTTTCCTAAACGAAATTTTTTACGGCGAGTTGCGTTGTCGTAAACGGCCAGAGGAAACGCTTTAAAGACACTCTGAAAATCTCACTGAATGCTTTTGGAATTCATCATGACACCTGAGAGACTGCAGCCAGAGACAGACATTCGTGGCGTGCATCATTACGCAAAGGTGCAGTCACGTGTGAGGCAACAAGGACTGCAAGAGCTGTGAAGAAAAGGCAGGACAGAAAAACCACTGCAGGAAATCCTCCCCCAGAAACATCAAGCATTTTTTGTCCACATTGTCACAGAACATTTCGAGCCAAAATAGGCCTTATCAGCCATCTTATAACTCACGGCTCCACACCTTCAACCCCAATGGGTGAAATGAATGGTCATCATCATTCTTGATAGACAAACAACAGGGAACACAGTAACAATTCCCTTCATGTAACAACAACGTTGATATTTGCGATTGGTTACGGATCATGATTGAACGCATTTCATTGTTCATCCATTTAAAGCTATCACTGACTTTTACACGCATCCAGTCTTATTTATCCCCTTATTCATCGTTTCCTCTAACAATGATCAGAATTAATACATGTCTTTGCTTACAGATGAAATTCAAGAGTATATCATACATTTGCTGCCGACCGCGTGTGGTATTATAATGCAGTGAACAGGCTGATAGACTTGCTGCAGAAGCTTGTTTGGACAACAAATTAGATTACGACAAGAATGAAGTGATTATTGCTCTCCATGATGAAGTTGAAAGCGTAGCGAAACAAAAGACTCACATAAGCAGAGGTTGATTTAGCATGAGAATGAGCACATGTTTGTGTCCCCACTCAATCTGTAGAGGAAAATGCAGGCAGGCGTCCATGCTGGCGTTCAATGCTAGCATCAACATATGACCAGCCTAAAATAGGTACCAGATATTTTTATAGTACGTGAAGGTGGTAGCGTAATGGCTAGCCACTCGACTGATTACCTAGTGGCCATGGGTTGGACCGCAGCTGGGCTGATTCTGGTATTTAAAATAACAATGACCTAGGTTCCGTGGCTTACCGAGCCCGCTATATGTCCCAATATTGTCTTTGGGAAATAAAGGCCGTCAGCGTGATACTGTCCACATCACCCAGCGAATGTAACTAGTCAGACCAATTCGTGCTATGCATGTTCGCTCACATTGTAATTTCCACCACCACGCACCTTCTTACGTCTCACAGCGCTCAGCGTGTGACCTATCTGCAATCATTTTCTCCCTTTCTGATCTTTGCCCTCCGTGCAACACGATCAGCGGCGACTTGCTCCCATTGTACAATATCAATGCCTGTATCAATCATGTCACGCTTAAACATATCTTTGTATCGTTGTAGTGACCGACCCCGAGATCTTTTATCCATCTGTAATTCACTAAAAATGATGTCCTTAATTATTCTACCGTCATCCATTCCCTTAACGTGTCCTATCCATCTAACTATACGAAGACTGTGCATGGAACAAAATTTACACAGCCTGATCTTTCCAATACTTCAGTATTTGTGATGTTGTCTTGCCACTTAACACCAAGTATTCTCCGCAAACACTGTAAATTAAATCTGTTTAAACGCTTCTATTGGTGTGGGCAAGTTGACCAGGTGTCACTGCCATAACGGAGAGTACTAAGGACACAGGCTTGATAGACCAGAACTGTTGCCTTGGCAGTAAGCTTCCTGTTCTCCCACACTCTTTTTGTTAACCTGATCATTTCTGCTGCTGCCTTACCGATCCCGATGTATATTTCCTAATCTATGGATAACTTACGGTTACCCCTGATCCTAGATGTGTAACATGGTATACTATCTCCTATTTGGCATCGTCGATACAGATTGATGGCACCCCATGTGCACCTTGTGACATAATCTGTGTCTTCATTGTGCTAATCGTTAAACCAAATTCATAACAAGCATTAGGTAATGCATATAGTAGACGTTGCAATTCTTCCTTAGAATGGATCGTAAGTGCATCATAATCTGCAACAAGTAACTCTCTGATCAGTACCCTCCTAATTTTGGTCTTGGCCTTCAACCTGTGAGCTGTAGATGCCGCCGTCTGTGCGTGAGTGAATGTATATACCGGCATCCTGATCACAAAAGGCATAGTTCAGTAGAAGTGAAAAGTATATTCCAAAGAGGGTGGGAGCTAGTACACAGCCTTGCTTAACTCCACTCTTGATTTCATACTCTTCTGAAGTTGCACCATCAAACTTGATTATACCCTTCATGCCTGTGTGGAACGATTCCACAATGGACAGAAGAGTTGGCTAACAGCCGGTATTTTTTAGTGCCTTGAACAGACCCTCACGACTGACTAAATCAAGTGTTTTTGTCGATCGATGGATCGATGTAGGCAATGAATAGTGGTTGATTCTGTTCACGTCATTTTTTCTTGCATTTGTCGCAATGAGAATAACATATCAATGGTAGACCGGTTCCGTCGAAAGGCACACTATGATTTGGGGTAGACTTGATCTCCCAGGAATTGAAGTCTGCGCAGAACAAATCTGGCAGCTATTTTAACAACGATACACAGAATTGAGATAGCCCTTTAAATGTTACAGTCATTCTGATTCCAACTTCTTCTTGTAAATTGTTATAATGCTTGCATCTTTGACATCTTGTTTGACTTGTTCTTCTTGCCAGCATAACTCTATGAGCTGGTGGATCTTTAGGGTGAGTGTGTCTTGCCCACTCTATTGGAATTAGATCCTTACCTGCAGCCTTGCCAGAAGCATGTTCATTTATAGCACTCTTAACTTCTGTTTTGGTGGGAAGTGTGTCAATGTGGTCAAGAGTTGGCAGGGCCTCTATGGCGTTGAAGGCATCAGCCGCTAGTTTGGTCTCGCTTGATTCCTCCAGTCAGGGGTTTCAGTGGTACACTTCTTTGAATTGTTGGGCCACAAGCCTATTATATCCCTTCATACATGCCTCCGATATTTCCCTTATCACTTGCATTTTGAATCCACTTGCATAATTTGACCCAATAATCGTTTGCAATTGGTGGTCATGACATACCAGAGATTCGGTATGCTGATGATACAGTATTGATATCCACAACACAGACTGATATAGAAATCCTAATAGCCTCAACCCAATTGAATAGTGAAAATCACAACTTATATCTTAACATAGCAAAAACAAAGATAATGCATACAGATAAAACCACTATAGAGAAAGAAATATATGTTAATGAAGAAAAATTGGAGGTGGTGGAAAATTTTGAATATCTTGGGTAATTGATTACCAACAACGGTGACACAATGAACGAAATTAAACGACGACTATCAATTGCTCTTCAAAGACTAAAACAGCTGAATAAATTATGGAATGGGACAGACAAAACTACAAATATTAGATTTTTAAGGGCATGCATCTTTCCCATTGCAGCATACGCCTGTGAGACCTGGACATTTACTAAACAGCTGAACAGCGCATAAATGCCTTTGAATATGAATGTTATAGATGAATTCTAAGAATATTTTGGGTAAAGAAAAGAACAAATGCATCCATACTTCAAGAGCTGAATATTGTAGAAGGTTGGCTATCAAAGACGATAAAACAAAGACAATGTAAATATTTTGGTCACTTGAAACGTCACGAAAATTTGGAGAGAAAAATAATGGAGAGGTATATGCTTGGGAAGAGAGGAAGAGGAAGGCCAAAGAGAAGATGGGTGCAGGATGTGACGAATGATCTCCAGATGGGTGTATCGGACGCGGGACATCTTGCTTATGATCGAGAGGTTTTCCGGAAGGTTGTTATGGGAGCGAGGTTCTGCTAAGGACATGCTACTGAATGAATGTATGCATGAATGAGTCGTTTGCAAATGTCTGACCGACTTTTCCAAATCCTTCCTAGCTTATTTCAGCTCACTGAGAGTGTTTCGATCTGATCTTTCCGTGTTACCATTTTATTAATTGTCACTTTTGTGTAAGCCATGCATGCAATATTAATTCAATATGGCATATTTATAACATGACATTACGAACATGCATTTTTTTATATGTGTTTCATACCTAAAAGATTGATGTTGACTGTATCATTAAAACCCATCTTCAAAAAGCAGATGATATTGATGATGTTTGTGACGATGCCAAATATGTTTATTGTTGACATAAGACCTATGTACATCGCATTTGTGCAGGCTTGAACTACCACGACATTAATGGTAAAATCTGTGAAGGATTCTGCTTGCGTCGACGTATTTTCTGTATGAAACATGTTACCATTCATTTATCAGTTATGTCTAGAATTATATGAAATGCAACTATTGTCGAAGGGAAATATCTTGTGTGAGCGATAGTATAGGTCTTACTATAAATCGTGACTACGGTGTAACATCAGTAAATGTATGCATATTACAGAACAAACGTGAATGCGTCTCAATAATATTAGATACATTCACTTCGATAAATATGGTATTAATATTTAGCGATGTCTGCGATAAGTTAGGATACTACTTTAGTTAATAGTTGGCAACTTCGTAACATAAAGCGGCAATACTTTAGGTTGGCGTGTTTTATAAAAGAAAAGATGAATCCTTAAAACATATAACATATACTCATTGTTTGTTTAGTCTTGTCTTAAGTTGTATGCTGTTATCAGATAAACACAACTGAACACACACACGAGAACACATAAATTATTGCGGATTGAAAATGTGTGTACGGTTTGGTGGAAGAAATTATATAATGACATATGATTTAGAAAATATAACAAAACTGCATAATTTTTATACAACTACATTGACGTATCTCTAATGCCACGTATTGCGCAGAAGTCATAATCAAAAGTATAGAAGCTCAGCAATACGCGTGTCAGTTTTAGAAATTCGTATGTTCATCTGTATCCCAATTACATCAATAACTGTAAGATGCAACGGTATTCATTTTGGAGTAAATAACACCTTATTTACTCCAAAATGAATACCGTTGCATCTAACAGTTAGGTGCATTGATGTAATTGGGATACTGTTTAGTGTGCAATTATTTTCCTGCACATATGAAACACAGCCACCACGCTTTATATCTGCGTCCAGTAATAAATAAGGTATCTATGAAACGATGGTACACATAAGTAGAGCAAAGTAGGTAATGGGCCCATTTTAACGTAATATATGTTATTTAATTATGTTATAGAACAATCAGCACACATCGGTGATGTGGCCAGTACCACGGACACCGCCCGTGATATAGTCCATTAACATATGTTTGCCTCCATATAATATTCCATATTTCAGTAACCAACTCATGGAACATGATGCGATTTACCATATAACCTTCTCATTATGTCCACCCAACAAAAGCATTTTTGTTTTGGATAGTGTACAACAGATTTCAATGTTTGTTTATATGTAGTATATAATTTACAGGTCAGAGATGAAGTCCATATTATGAAATGAATTACATCTTCACACGAAAACATCAGCTTTCAATAGTGTAATTTCTCGTGAAATACGAGAATGACTGTATAGCAAGATCCTCGCGCAGTTAAATGGGAGCGTTCAGAGGTGTCGTCAATAATGTGTGTGCTTTCATGAAACGTGATTATTTTATAAATCTTACCATTTATCGCAAACATTTGAATTTGCGAATATTGTTGAATGGGACTAAATGTGAAATTTTGTACAGATCAAAGCATCGCTTTGAAGGTAAACATGTATTTGCGACAATATTTTCCTGATCGCAGGAAACTGTTTCATGCTATTACACATCTCAAGAAAAGAACAGTGCATGCACTGGGTGTGAGTAAACGGTCATTTCGTCGATGTGTGCAAGAATCTGGAATGAAACCATGACGCAATAAGCAAACGATTGCAAAAGGCAATTGTAGAAAGCGTTGACAAGAATGTCATAAGGCAAGCTATTATAAAAATGGGATGCCATGAATTGCAGAACATAGTGACAACTGGTAAGATCGAAGGGGAGATACCAAGGGGAAGACCGAGAAGTAAATACCAGGATGGCTTGGCTGCGTAGCATGGTCGAGACAGAAACACAGAGCTGATCCACGAGTGTGGTGATCGAGTGAGATGCCAAAGCATGACCGCCCACGCTTATCGGAATGGCAAATGATGCATAGATGGATTATAAAAATGCTGCATGCGAAAGAAATAGTGACTGTAAGCAAACTTAGGGTTTGGTTGAGAAAGAACAATGACATAGAGCTATCCAAAACAACTTGGTGGAAAATCATAAGGACATTAGGTTTCACTTTTGGAAAGTGCAAGGGAGGTAGAAATATAATTTACGAGGAACCGCATTTAGGAACCATGAGAAGCAGATACCTAAGCGAAATAAGGGAAATGCGCAAAGAAAATTATGACGTAGTGTATTTGGACGAAACCTGGATCAATGCGCACAACACAAGTGAAGAGGCATGACATTCAGTGGATGGAAAGATAAAAGCTTAAGTGCCTAGTAGTAAGGGACAGCGTTTGGTCAAAGCCCATGCTGGTAGGACTCATAATGGCTTACTCAAGAATGGTGGGCTCGTGTTCGTATCAAAGCACACAGACAATAGGGATTATCATAATGAGATGAATGGTAATGTATTTAGAGATTGGGTCGAGAATACAGTGCTTCCATCCCTAGATAGACCGTCTTGTCTAATTATGGACAAAGCATAATATGGCAATGTTGTGCCCAAGAAGACAAACTACCTACGGCATCGAGTACAAAGGAAGCAATACAGATATGGCTCTAAAGGGAAAACATACCATTTCCAGGAACGTATTTCAAGCTAGAATTGTTGTCCTTTGTGAAACAACACAAAAAAGCAAGAACTATCATTTCGACAAGTTGATAGAAGAGCGCGGACATTGGTGCCTGAGACTTCCGACGTACTATTCTCACATAAAACTTACAGAACTTGTATGGGCTAAAATCAAAGTCAGGTGGCAGCTGACAATACTACATTCAAATTGTCTGACGTCAAGATACTAACCCAGTTCGCGCTATTAAATATTGATAAAGGATACTGGAAAACATGTGAGGACCATTTGTTGAAAGAGGAAGATGACTATTGGAGAAAGGTTGGATTTAATTTTACGCACCAGAGAGCAGTCATAAACCTGCTGCAATCGACCGACACAGATTAAGGTCTGAGCAGATTGCAGACATTAATCCACATGCACACCTACTGGGATATTTTGTTCCACCTATTCAGAAGAATTGCAGGCAAAAAACATTACAGCATCGGCACAAACAATGTAATGTGTCAATGGCAACAGTTTGTATTCCAAGGTGATGAATTTTCAGTTCCGCAAGACCTCAGCGGTGACAAACAACTGGCATTGAAAACAAAAACAGCACTAAACGCATTGAATACCAACAGAAGGATAATATAGCGGTGGAAACTCACATAATGTGGCATAACAAGGAACGTGAGTACAAGCATAACATTTTATAGACGGGTTCTAAGAATATCTTGGATACAAAAAGAGAACGAATGCATCCATAATTCAAGAGCTTCATATTGAAGACGGTTGGCAATTAAAGACGATAAAACAAAGAAAATTGAAATATTTTGTTCACTTGAAACGTCACGAAAGTTTGGAGAGAACAATAATAGAGGAGTATATGCCTGGGGAGTGAGGAAGAAGTAGGCTAAAGAGAAGATGGGTGCAAGCAGTGGCGGATAATGACGTCAATAATACCAAACGTCATAAATGAACTTTGACAAAGCACATTAATGATATGCGCTTCCCTGACCACATTACAACGATGCCCTGATCACGATATCAGATGTAAGATGTAATAAACATACGTGACGAGAGGTCAGTTAGATCTAACTTTATATTTGGAAAATACATAAAGAAAATGATAATACACTAAGGGAATGATAATCTGATCCTCATCTGAGAAACCTCACTTCAAGATGTCTAATCATACATCTGTAACGGTATGAATACCAATGCAAAGACCGGTAAATCGTATCCCTACAACCGTTGCAATGCTAACACAGACAGATGAATCATACATCTACAACGGTATCAATTCAGACACAGACGGGTAAAGAGAGGACCATTAACAGTGGAATGCAAAAGGCACGAGAAGCTTTCGTTGTGGTAGCGAATGGGAAAGATCACCAAGGTATGGCGCATGCAGTCCTGAGAACAGAGTATCCACCAGAATAAGTGAACAATTCTGCACGGAGCTGAGCACAGCACTTACTTGTTCTGAAGTCGAAAATGGCTGTCAAATTGGCAAAGGAACAAAACTTGCATGTGGATTAAAATGGAAAGAGGAAAGTATTACATGGTCTTCCCAATAAATCATAGTAAGTCACGTTCACGCCATAAAACTCATTGGGCATGTGGTGCTAAGCCCATACTTGCATTTACATATCAGCTTAGGTGGATGATGTGGTCAATATCCGGCCGGTCGTCTAACCACTATTCTACAACAGATCCTATATATCTGGCTCGAGATCCAGATATTCAATAGGGACATGTTTCCTTAGTGACTCAATGAGCATGCTCAAGAGGATAGAGACGGAGTGGATTCGAAGAGAGTGGTTGCTGTCTCTGGAGCGGTCTCGGCCGGCAAAGACTTAGTTTCATCATCGTGCCAGGGCATGCAGGAGTACAAGGAAATGAGCGGGCTGACAAGCTCGCAGGTAAGGCTAATGTGGAGGGCGGACGCGCCATGGACCAGGCTGACATTCCGAATGCTCTACGAGAAGTAAGACTTTTGCAAGAACCAAGTGATGACTGTGAATTTATAACCACGGAATTACGGAGAAAGTCGTGTAAACCCTAGACCAGCGAGACCGGCATGAGCAGTTTAGCACGTGTAAAAACAACTGGGCGTCCTTTCCACTAACAATGAAGCTTTACACTAGGCCGAGGGTGTTTACAATTTGCAATACGTATTACTTGCGTGACCTCGCAACAGTTGATGGGAGACAAATCGCACCCTGGAGATGTAAGTATATACCATCATGGATTTGTGGTAAGAGATAAAAAGAGCAAAAGCTAACCAGCAATTTTAAATTAAAAAGAGAACAGCAAATTAAAAGAGGTGTAGTCAAACAAGAACACTACGCAGGAAGCCAAAGAAGATTGATAAACCAACTGGTGTAGTTAGCCGCTACATGCTGAGGGATTTGCTGAGGAGAGGATTCGAGCACTTATGGACTGAATGATTCGATGTGCAATGAGGATGATCTGTCGCCTAACTAACTAACTAAGATCCTATAGAAATCATGCAGAGACACCAGTCGAAGTCAGTGAGCAAAGAGCAATGTGAATGGACATCCTCCTTTATAGGGACGGTATTTATCAGTCGGTAACTCAAGACCATTATCGCGCTGATGATGGCAACACTAAAACCAAACGGTTAATATATGAACGAATATAAAGATACTAGCTGACCCGGCCCGGCTTCGCCCAGTCCCTGGTGGGGAGCATCTCATTTAATTCATATAAGTAGTCATATAAGTTCTCGTTCCCGTTACCGACTGTCTGTCTGTCTGTCTGTCTGTCTGTCTGTCTGTCTGACCCGGCCCGGCATTGCCCAGCTCCTGGTGTGGAGCATCTCATTTAATTCATATAAGTAGTCATATAAGTTCCCGTTCCCGTTACCGACTATCTGTCTGTCTGTCTGTCTGTCTGTCTGTCTGTCTGTCTGTCTGTCTGTCTGTCTATCTGTCTGCCTGACCCTGTCCGGCTTCGCCCAGTCCCTGGTGGGGAGCATCTCATTTAATTCACATAAGTAGTCATATAAGTTCTCATTAAATTCATACAACAAAAAAAGTAACTTAAAAGAATGTCCTTCCAGACACCATCCATTATTTTCAATGAAAACGCTTGCTAATCACCTGCATGACTACAGTAACTTCTTAAGCAAATAAAGATGAGTTACAATGTTATGCATTGTGCATTATTTTTATGAAAACTTTAAAAATGCCTTACAGTTTGTATCATTATTTATTATAACTCATATGCCGGTACATAACTATGGACACAGAGTTTATAAATCTTTGAAAACGATGCCACAATATGACTATAAGTTATACAGAAAAGTTATGCCCCTTGAAATAACTTTTACGGAGTTAGGTCCCCTGAAATTTATACAATTATAATGAAAAATGAAAAATGAAATAATACTGAGTAAGCAGGCGATTTCACACTAAAAAAATATGACAGTTGACAGCTCTGGACTGAAAGGAAGGCGTGTAGAAAATTTCATCTCAATCGGATGGGCCGTTCGCGAGCGCACAAAGGACATACATAGATACAGACAGACAGACAGACAGACAGACATACGATCCTTATTTATATATAAGATTACGTGCAATTAGAAAACAGAACAGTAATCAAATAAATGAAATATGCGTAAATTGATCTATTCGCACGAATGGAAGGAGAGGAAGGGATCGGGTTAAGTAATAACTGACCGAACACAATAACTTATTCATGATGTATGAAACCCGTATGGGGACATGGTCTAATCTTTGTCGAACTAGCAGCCAGATCATTTGGAAAAAAAAATGATTGAATGCATAAATAATCGATATAGTGATTTAAAAAAAAAACATGGGTTAATCAAATCAAGAGACGAATTTACGTAATGAACAGTCCATATAAGAAAACGAGCAATCAAACTTAATATATCATAATAAATGAGAGATTTACAAAGATGTAGGAATGCATTAGCAAAATTGAAGTGCAATAATGCCTCGTGTTGATTGTGATAGCAATATCTAAAATATAAAGTACAGATGCATAATTATAAATGCATCGCTCTTGTCAATCTCTCTATAAACGTTGAGAGATAGCAATGACAGGCCAGTACCATGAACTAAACGGTAACATATAAATAATATGCTGTTTGCTATGATGACAGATCACACTGTCCGACAACATTAAAAGTTTTTGTTTTTTGTGCCAGACATTTTACACCTGATTTTGCATAAACGAGGCCTGCTAAATCAAAATATCACACACATTTACCTTTAGCAGCTATGGATTTTGAGAAACGGGCTTGCATGTATTTAATTAATATTACTACAATATTTTCTGTATAAGGCTCTGTACAAAACAGAAAAAAAAAATATTGCTATCTAGTCCCTTACGAAATAGTAACTGCTTGTATACTTACAGAGATTTAAAGATTTACTTACAGAGAGCCGAAAATCGCCACGATGACTGTTATTTTTGTGTTGTCAATGTTAAGGGAATTAATGCAAACAAATCACAACAATGGAAATATCCAGATTCTGCTAGACTACCTGCTCCATTCGGAGATGACATACCAATTCCAACTTTCAGTCAGATTTCGGATTCACTGCTATAAGGTGAGACAGCAGTGGCATGTGGAACGACAAGTTACAGTGATAGTGATTTGGAAGATGACTTTCGAGCTGCTCAACGCTTCGACAAGAATGATCTAATCCAAGATATCTCCAAGGATTCTCAGAACTTTTGGCTTCAAGATCGAAAGAAAGAAACACATATTCCGGACGGCTGAAACAAAGGTTACATCGTATCGCAAGCAGAGAGCAAGATTTTATTCCATTCTAGTGTAAAAAGAAAAAAAAATATAATAACCTTGTGGTTTATACTAATGTAGGACATCTTGTAAAAGAAATGGGTATATATATTAGATGAGTGGCGACTTTGTATTGACAGCTCTAAAATACGTTTGAAAGGGGTTCTGTTAAGCAAAGGAAAAACACATGTTATGACTTTAATTAGCGTTTTGAGAACTAGCCACTCATCCTCCAATTCAACATACATAGCATGCTGTAATGCACACATTCATACGATGGAAACAAAAAGAAAATGTTACCGTTATGTAACTAAAATAATTAGACATGAAAGCGGAACAAATTTTGCTATTCTGTTATTTTTTCTGCACGATTCACCATACGGCAGTAAACTTGTCTTCTCATTGAATCAGTGATTCACTACCTTGCAAGGCAAAAGTATGTGTTCTACTGTCTCAACACAATCACATCTCAAGCAAAACTTCTTCTTTACCCTCGAAAGGTATACAGTGAAGATGCGACCAAACACATAGCTTTCATCCAGATCATTATTGGGACTGTGTGACGGACGTTGAAGAATGTATTAGTATATGGTGTTACTAGTTTCTTTCTGGTTAATCAATCAGTATGTTGTCCGGTATTATCGCAACGGGACAGAACCCCTGTAAACAGTGCGTAGGCAGTTTTCTTCGAGTAGCAACCGTAAACATTAATAGAACATTTAGGTGTGGAGGAGAATTCCTGTTCTCACCTTGTTCATGTCAGCGGTCAACCCTGAGAATCGCACCGCCTGTTAGCATAACATTCTGAGCTGGTGTCGAACTCTTGAATCTCTTGCCTGAAAGCAAAGTTCCCGTTTATTTTACCTTTCATTGGCGCTTTGATTTAGGATTCCAACGATGCACCCGTAATGCACGTTCATCTGTGCACCCGGAAAGATGTTCTAAGGTAGGCCTATATCGTCCTTTTTATATTACTTCTCCAGTGTACTAGGACAACCAGCTAGAATGCAGTCGCAGTATTTAACTACTCTTCGGTACATATCAGTGGGATATCTATACTAAATCATCACGCTGAATCATATTGAGGCTAACATATTGGCAGCATGGAACTATATTTCAACGATCATGTTACTATATCACGAATTTGAAACAAACTACCGATTTAACTAGAATCATGTGTCTAAATACGTTAACAAATACACGCTACTGACGTGAGTGAATTAATTGATACTCAATATGTAAGTAATCATTCGACATCACTGCACAGTGGACATGCCTCGCCTTAGATGTCGCAATATGATTGTTCCAGTATCGGTTTGATTAAATGTACACCTAGCTGTTAATTTAGGCTTTGCGTAATGTTCCAACAGAATATTTACTCTCTTCTAAGCCAGTCGTATTAGTGATACTCCGTATGGTAAGTGGCACACTCCACCCGATCCCGAAGGCCTTCACCACAAACATTTTATACTAAAGCAGACACCCAGACAGACAGCCGAAGACAATAAATCCGTTTTATCCTCACTCCTTACAGCAGCATGTCCTGAACAGAACATGCATGGTATACTCACAAACCCTGCTCCATTCTAGTCCCTTGCACACAGAGGGTTCCATACAGAACATGCCAAATGCATATTTTCGAAGCATATTATGCGAGTCAGTTACAAACACAAGGCGACTGCTTTTGCTACTATCCAACTATTGGAAAGCAGCCGTCAGCGATTTAAATAAAATGTTCATGCCACATTACCAACATTCAGTGTTTTGTTTTTTTTAAATTTAAAATTGCTGGTTAGCTTTTGCTCTTTTTACTTCTTACCACAAATCCATGATGGTATATACTTACATCTCCAGGGTGCGATTTGTCTCCCATCAACTGTTGCGAGGTCACGCAAGTAATACGTATTGCAAATTGTAAACACCCTCGGCCTAGTGTAAAGCTTCATTGTTAGTGGAAAGGACGCCCAGTTGTTTTTACACGTGCTAAACTGCTCATGCCGGTCTCGCTGGTCTAGGGTTTACACGACTTTCTCCGTAATTCCGTATACTCTCGTGAGTAGCGTGACGTGCGCGAAAATTGGTAGCGGTTCTCTCTGCGTCGCTAACTTACGATGTTTGTGAGCCGGTCGCTCAGAAAGCAATGACAAACTACTGAGCGTAATCTTGCCAAGAAATCAACAATCAGCTGAAAGATGCTGATGTTGACAGCGAATGTCCTGTAAAAGGATATAAAACACACAAACAAACAAAAAACTGCTCATACTTTTCCGGTAAAATGGCGACGATGTAACGCTCATTCTCAGGAGATGCTGTTTTTAATATTTTTCTGTGGATTATGTGTTGTTATTTCGTAGTCGTTTGTGGAAGTTATTCATAAGAAGCCACGGAATTCAGGTGGTGGATGGAATTCTGAGGGCAGCCGACAGATAAATGTTTGTTATGGTCTCAAATTTCGCGACGGCAGGCAAAAGATCTCTTTATTGGGACAATGGTTGCGTTCACCCGGCCAGTACGGTCACTGCCAGGAAGGAAAGCAACGGCAAACTAACTTCTTTAAACTTGCCTAGTCCATCATGATTCGCCTAAATACAGACCTTCACAAGGAAAGGACAGGGAAATAGAAATTAGCAACATGGTGTGTTCGGACGTTAAGCGACGTTAATCAAACAAGAAAATGAAAGAGAGAAGATTAATATATTAATAGTGTGCGGAACGAGATGGAAAGGAGCAGGCGTTAAGACAGATGAAGGTTTTAAGATTGTTTATTCTGGGCGACAGTCTATTCTGGGGGAGAAGAACGACAACGAGGTGTAGCAATTATATTGGGCCGGCAAACATAAAAATCTGTTCACAGATACTGGGCTGTGTCAAACGGAGTTAAATTAATAGGCAGACTTTCCTTTTATATAAACATCATTCAAATATTCGCCCAACAAGAATATCTAGTGAATATAGTATAGAAGAATGTTACTACTTAAATAGAGACTGCTTTGAAGAAATGTAAAAATTCAGAAATAACCATCAAAAAGTGTGACTTCAATGCAACAGAATGAAATCAAAGTTATGGATGCACAGTAGGAAACCATGGATTGGGAAAGCAAAACGAAAGAGGGTGCATACTTATAGAATGTGCAAAAGAGCAGGGAATGATTGTAGGAAACACCTGGTTTCAACAACACCCTAGAATATTATGGTCATGGAGGAGTCCTGACAGCAAGATTAGATACCACACTGATAACATTCTGATTAGTAGACGGTTTTAAAATGCACTTACAATTGCAAAAACAGTTCCCAGTGCTGATTGTTACAGTGACCACAGATTAATAATTACATGAACATTGAGAGTAAAATTAAAGAAAGTCAAGAATATAACATGAAGCACTAAATATGATATATGTACATTGAGAAATGTCAAGGAAATGCAAAACAAATTCAACACAGTAGTAAAGAAAAGATTTTATATATTGTCTGATGTAGAGATTATATTTCAAGAAAGGAAGACCAATGGGAAATGTTGAAGAATTCAGTTAGTTTGGCTGCAGAAACAACTATTCCAAAATTAAAGAAGGTGGGTCGTAAGAAATGGATGACTGAAGAAATTGTGCAACTAATGGAAACAAGAGAACTCAACAAAAATAATTATGCCAAATATGAGGAAATTAACAGGCATGTCTGAATATTATGTAAGGAGGCAAAATAAGCGTGACTTGTGAAAAATTGCATAGAAATGTAAAAGCAACACAACAGTAAAAATACCAAATCAATGCACAAAAGAATTCAGGAAATTACTAATAAAAGAAAACGTACAACAGCAGGCTGTCTAAAAAGAAAAGATGGCAAAATCATAAAAGACAATGATCAGTTGCTACACGTATTGTCAGATTATGTGAAAAACCTTTATGATGATAACAGAGATGAACAGTATGATATTAGAATTAATAATGAAGGACCGCCAATTTTGAAGATAGAGGTTCGAAATGTTCATAACCATATGAAAACTGGTAAGACCCATGGTTCAGATAACATCACAACAAAAAAGATTAATGCTTTAGAAGAATATGGAATAGATCAAGTCACCAGACTTTTGAACACAATATATTATATCGGAGATATACCTTCTGAATTATGTTATTCTGTATTTATTGCAATTCCTAAAAAATCAGGAGCTTTGGAATGTGATCAACATAGAACAATTAGTATAATGGATCAAATCACGAAGATTTTGCTAAGAATCATCATGCAAAGAGTTAGGAATAAAATAGAACCTGAAATAGGAGAAGAACAATGTGGGTTTGTAGACGACAAGGTTACAGTAAATGTTGTACATATGCCGCGAACAGTAATTGAACGTTCTTTATAACTAAACAAAGATAAAAAAAAAACTTTGCTTTGTTCACTACACAAGGGTTTACGACAGAGTAAGACATGCCAACATGGTAGAGATGCTTGCAGATCTGCAAAGTGATGCTAACACAGTATTAGAAGTATAAAAAAATATATTTGAAACAACAAGCTGACATAAAGATTGATAATGAAGTAGATCAATATCAGCCTATTAAGAGAGGTGCGAGAAAGGGATGTGTTATGACCCTAGATCTTTTTTCCCTGTAGACTGAAAATATTTTTCAGAAATTTAGAAAATATTAATGGAATCAGCATTGGGCAGCAAAGTATCAATAAGATTATATATGCAGATGATACAGTATTATATGCAGACAATGAGCTGTGTCTGTGTGGGGTTTTTAATGTAAATGCTCTTTGAATAATGTCTAGGGATTAAAGAGCCCCGGATATACACTATGCAGGGACGCAGAGGTGTTTCCAAGGCACCAGGGCCGGGTTATATACTGGCCAAGACCTATTGACGCGTCCTCGCCGAGCGTCCTGGGCAACAGGTCCCTTCGGGGTCCTGGCTGAAGTCAATAGGATCGCCGATTCCTCCGAAGTCGGAGAGTGTCTGCCTGTATGGCGAGGAACCACCAGTCTGCACACCAATAAGCCAGACATGGGACAACGGATACTCACGCAAACCTCAGGTCCTGTATCACATCACACTGATGTTGGACAACAGGATGCCTTCATCCGACATACAGGACTTTGCGTTGGATCTCAAGCCAACGAACACAAGCAAGCACAAGCAAGCAAGCAATACACTATAAGGTCTTTTGTTCGAGTCCTTTCGGTGAAAGAAGTCTCCAGGAATATAGAGTAGTTATTGGCTCTCTTGAGGTAAGAATGGGAACTGGGCCAGATAGACCCCACCCACTTTACCAGATACGACTACTCTCCTGGAGAACAGAAGCAGAGAAAGATCAATTAACCACAGACCTCTCTAGCAAGCTGTTGTCCTTGGACCAGACATATGAGAGTGTGTGTTGTTTGACCTCCCCACTGGATTCTCTGCATATAAAATACAGTAGCACATCTCTCTACGATAACAAACATTGTAACACTGGTCACAAGACAATAAAATCTCTTCTGGTCCTACTTATATCTTTATTAACAGAATCGCTAACATGGCGTTACAAGACTCTGTCTCTACTACAATCTATAAAAAAACATCAGAACAAAACAAATACATTATCAAGTAATGCAGTATTCTCTAATCTAAAACTCCTCTCCCCACCTCTGTCTCACCTCTCACCTAAAAACCAAATTACACTCATCTCTTGAGTGTTGTGTCTTCCCGAATAACCATCTCGGGACTACCATTAACCAGTTTCAATAAATCAACCCCAGTACAACTATATCATACATGATAACTATTATACGAAAAAACCAAAACAGATCACAAATCCTGGATCTGACTGTTGATTGTGTCATGGTCCCTACCAAGTCTTGAATAAGCAAATCTTCTGAATCAGGAGAATGCAGACTCACCCCATATTGGAATTCGTACAACTGTCTTTATTCTCCAAGGGAAAAAGTCCTATGAAGACGCTTCTAGTCTCTATTTTAACTCCTCCACGCACTCTACCGTTGAGATAGATGGGCTCATCCCATCCTGAACTGACCAACCACCCTAATGTGTTACTGGGAAAAAACAAGGTTCTCTGGATGCTGAACACGGTGATTGTGGATATGGAATCGATGAAGTTGATATACTCCATTGGATGGTGGATATGGAATCGATGACGTTGATATAATCCATTGGATGATGGATATGGAATCGATGACGTTGATATAATCCATTGGATGGTGGATATGGAATCGATGACGTTGATGTCATCCCGTCTATGGTGGAACCTACTTGATCGACCAATGTGACTGCTCATGATTGGTCCAACAGGACTTTCGAGAAAAATGATGATGTTGTGACCTGAATTATGGACTACTCGATATGGCGTGGGTCTGTAGAGGAAAAATGGGTCTGCACTAAACAGGGATTTCAAACCCACTGGTAGTATTATCCATCATGCTGGAAAGGTTGAAGCACGGACTATTGACGAGGCTGTAGGGGTGGTTAGTTGAAAAACATCCAGGAGGCACCTAAGACGAATATGGGATAGTATTCTTCCATCGCAGATCAAGATACATCCCGATGTCTATAAGCGACATTGCAACTGAAGTGGGCCATCACTGGTTCGAGACAGACGTCTGATGCCTTCGACTATACATGGAATTGATAACCGAATTCTACAGAACCTCTGGTAGTTCGGCGGCAGACTCTGTAAATCTCTCAGACTCAAAAAGGCTTTAGTTAGTTAGTTAGTTAATCGACAGATCATCCTCATTGCACATCGAACCATTCAGTCCATAAGTGCTCGGATCCCCTCCTCAGCAAATCCCGCAGCGTGTAACGGCTAACGACGCCAGTTCTGTGTTGGTTTATCAATCTTCTTTGGCTTCCTGCGTAGTGTTCTTGTTTGGCCACCCCTCTTTTAATTTGCTGCTCTCGCAGTCTGGCCATTGTTGTAGATTCACAGTCATCACTTGGTTCTCGCAAAAGTCTCACTTCTCGTAGAGCATTCAGAATGTCAGCCTGGTCCATGGCGCGTCCGCCCTCCACAGTAGCCTCACCTGCGAGCTTGTCAGCCCGCTCATTTCCTTGTACTCCCGCATGCCCTGGCACGAAGATGAAACTAATCTTTGCCAGCCGAGACCGCTTCAGAGGCAGCAACCATTCTCTTCGGATCGACCCCTCCTCTATCCTCTTGATCATGTTCATTGAGTCGCTAAGGAAACAAGCCCTAGTGAATGTCTGTGTCTCGAGCCATGTTATTGCTTTACTTACTGCCATGACTTCCATGGTCAGGCTACTTGTGGTTTCAGTGAAAGCACCAGAGTCCTCCTTAACAATTCTTCCTCCGGCCCGAGATGTAAAGGCCCATGAGCTTCTCACATGTCGGACGACCGACCCATCTGTGTAGATGACCGCGTCACCGTCTAGCGAATTCTCGAAAATCAACGCTTGTACTTCAGCCTCAACAGCAGCCGGATTTTCTTGTCTGCATTTTCTATCTAGTTGGATGCAAACTGAAAAGGATGTGCAGAAGTCTGTTGGCACTTGCACCCACTCCTCGCCAGGTTCTAAGTCCTCAAGTGAACACACCTGTTGAAGAATGTCTTCGGCTTGACCCATCCACGACCGTCCTCTTTTTAACCTGCTGCCCTTCACCTTCCTAATTTCACTATGCAGTGGATGTTGTGTGTTTGCGTTAATTCTGAGGTAGGCGGGTGCCCTGCAAACTTGTATTCTCTCTTCAGTGGTTGGAAAATCAAGAAGGTAGCGCATCGCCCTGCATGCTGTATCTCTTGTACATCCAAGAATAATGCGCATAGCTTCATTCTGTATCCTTTCCACCCTTTCTATCTGCTTATGGCTGAGAGTCAGGATTGCCATTGCATACTCCAAAACAGACATGACTAGCCCCTCGTACAGAAGACATAGATGGTGCTGCTCACAGTTTGCTGCCGCCATCACCCGCATCGCTGCCAACCCCCGCTTGGCCTTTGTTATCACCTTGTCTATGTGCACATTATAAGCAAGGCTTCGATCAAACCGTATCCTCAGGTCAAATAGGGGTAACCGATGGCAGTGCATTCCAGATCACTCATCGAGCTGTCTGGAAATCAGCTCATACGTTTTTAACCCTGGTAATCGAGGGAGGTGACTGAGATATGTCCTTCTAGAAATTGCGTAAAAATAAACATTGAGTTATCTCCCGTGTCCGTTAGGCACTCTATCTACAGGCTATACTATTAAAATTTAGCAGCATCTCTCGCAGAAACCCTGTATCGTCTCCATCTGGTAACTGCCTATATTGGACAGCTGTCTCTTTTATGATGAGTATAGATACAAAGATAGCCAAGGTTGGTATTTGCCAAAGGTTTTTGACTCTGCCAATTGTTCCTCGACATTTGCCTCAATGCCTGTAAAATTAGAAATGACAAGCACTGTACATTCTGGCATCATATATATTTTCATTTTGCACAAATGGAGACACACATTGGCAATATAAAAGGAGGACAGGGGCATTCCCCACTGTTCTCTGCTAGTTACCGTGTTGACAACGGGGTCTCTATGCAATGCCCGTAAAACTAATTCGTCTAGAGTCGGGATTCGGGACTGGCGTCTAACTTGACCCTACCCACCTTCTTATAAGACACACCCGACTAACAAGACAAACACAGACACCGAAAAATATATATAGATACTCTCCTCTACACATGAAAACACCCACACACTGAGAGTACAACAATATGTGCCTAGAACATGGCCGGGAGTATGACTAAACCGTCTGGGGGTTGTAATATCTGATCCACTGTCTTGTTATTCTTGCAAGCAACACTGCACGATTTACAGCAGGTAGAAATGAGTACGTAGGTATGCAAACCGTTCTCATGAATGGGACTTATCCAATAGGACATACAAAACCCACCAATGTGTCTAAAGCAATGGGGTTTCCTAACCCTGTTTCCCCAGGCTGTCGTATACACAACATTAACCTCCCCTCTCCGGCCTCTTATGTACACAGATAACGTAAAGATTCACACACAATATATATGCGTACAGGTTCTGAATCTTAACAAATGCCTTAGGTAGCACATGGATAATTTACTGGAAGCTAGTAAAGACAGGCTCTTCTCTAGAGAATGTTGAATCGAAATGTGAAAATAGGGTGAACTCTGCAGAGAATGCACAGAATTGGCAGATATATCCAGATCTGCACCAGAAGATGAATCCGTAATGATAGCATGATAAGGATTGTAAGCAAAGAGAATCATGATACTGAGGTATAGACGTTAGAGATGCAATTTCGAACCTCAGGCTGTGTTCTTACAGAAGTAATGGTGCAGTTTCAAACTTCACTACAATACATAAATTACATGCATTATATTTCTCATATCAAACAATTTCTCATATCTCATATCAATCATATTGTATTAATTATATAACACAAATATTATCATTCAAAAAAAAAAAAACAATATTTCCTCACCATTGCAACAGAGAGGCAAAAAACGGGCCCCAACTCACGCTCCCTTCAGACTTACATCTTTCTAGTTGGAACTTCCAGACTCAAGTGACAGGGTCTGGTCCCGCCAGGGAGTAACTTCTATTTCCAGCCCTGGCACCAAATACCGCGCCTTTATCTGAACGATGGTATGCGTTACCATAAAAGGAATCGCCAGTGGCCTACATGTAATTTTCGCGTTTCCTAGAAAAGCCTTTATATTAGTCTGCAAACTGGCGAGACTGAAAGCTATGTGACAGTCTGCAACAATTAGTAAATGCGGTTGTTGCACACAGTGAACCACTGGAGTTAGAATTACATTGTAAGAAGACACAGATTATGGTTGTCACTAGAAAGAACGAAATACCACAATGTAAATATACAAGTAAATGGAAATATTCTTCAATAAGTGCTTCGGTACAATTATCTCGGAATAGTAATTACATCTGATGGGATATGCCTTGAAGAGATTCGAACAAGAATCGCCATGGCGAAGATAGCCTTTAGCAAGATGAAAAACATACTGTCCAATAAAAGGATGTCAATTGACACTAGAAAAAGAGTGTTGAGAATTTACATATAGCCTGCACTTTTGTATGGATGTGAAACTTGGACAATGGGCAGGCAAGCTGAATAAATATCTGATGGTTGTCGAAATTTGGTTTCTGAGGGGTATGCAAAGAATACCATGGACAGACAGAAAAACCAATGACCAAGTACTACAAGAAACAAAAGAATGTCGTAAATTCATTAGAGAGATTGGACGTACACAGTACACATTCTTTTGACATTTTATGAGAAGAAATACATTTTACAATTGGTGACAACTGGCAAGATCGATGGGAAGAGAACAATGGGAAGACAAAGAAGTAAATACATGTATGGCTTGACCATGTGGCATAGTCGAGACAAAAACACTGAGCAGATCCACGACTCTGGTGATCGAGTGAAATGGCGAATCACGACCGCCCACGCTTACCGACAAGGCACATGATGGATGGATGGATGGAAACTGCTTATTCCACACATATAGCTGGGTTCTTTTTCATACTGTTACATCCAAGACATTTGTCCCTTAAGACTCTCCGTTTGATATTATCTAAAGTTGCGTACAATGTATGTTGCCTATTACCATCATAAGTTACAACATGATGGGACTACCGTGTATATAGCATTTGCAGACGGCAGAACCAGTCTTTACGGTATCCACATAATACGTGTATCCCTGGTCCAGCCCAGAGTGACTTGCACGACCTCATTCTGTATGTGTTCAATTTCACCCACATGGTATTATATATTGTGAGCATCCTCATAGAAAAAAGTCCCCAGTGCTCTGAATTACAACTCGACAATATAAACAGAAATACATCATTCGTTCACTAACTATGGTCTGCTGGTTAACAAGATAAGTCTGATCCAGTTATTGAAAATGGAAACACAATATGACCTTTTATTGATATTTACGACTATCCACTGAAGCGCGGAGACATACATAAACATTCTCGTAGTGGGCTGTAAGATAAGCACCTCTACTCCTTCCTAGCCTTTAATCGTATAATCATATAGATCTCGTAGGATCCCAATTCATGGATGGTGGTAAGAGAGATTGAACACAGCATACAAATATAACCTTAGAAAGTTGTATCCCCAGTGGAAATGACAGTCTTTCTTGTCCGGCTGAAGACACATCTCTGGATTATTATGAATTCAGGCTTCGGAGCAGGAATCTGTCTATCTACAGTTATAATGGATCGCTGTGGACAGTATGTATCCCAAACCACGTGGCACTATGTTGAGGTACCTTCTGTGTGTATTTGGCCAGTCAGGTTCAAAAGCTAGTTATTACTCAGGTGATTTAATATATATATATATATATATATATATATATATATATATATATATATACACAGTGGTCCTCGGATTACATTTTACAGGCGACACATTTCCCTTGATAGTTTCTTGGTGCAGAAAGATTTCCAATCGGCTGCCATGAAACCGCAACAATATAACCCTGAAACTAATGATTAAGAATAACAAAGAAAGTGACACATTTTCCATGACTGTTTTCTTGGTAATAAAGATAGACGAAATCTCTTGTTATTTTACATTTAATTCATTTGGTTGTTTTCTTTCTCTTTAGTTAAAAAGTGAAGTATACTAATTATTTGCGTGTTGGCAGGTAAACAACCGGATGTTAATAAAAAAGAACGATTCTTTAATCTTGAAACGGATTGTCTTTATTTCATTCATTTCAATTTTTCGGGTTACGAACGTTTTGGGTTACGAACTGAGGTCTGGAACTTGAGGCACCCACTGTATGTGTGTGTGTGTGTGTGTATATATATATATATATATATATATATATATATATATATATATATATATATATATATATATATATATATATATATATATATATATATCATGCCCCATGCCGGAAAGCGTGGGCGGTCATGAGTCGCCATTTCACTCGATCACCAGAGTCGTGGATCAGCTCAGTGTTCATGTCTCGACCATGCCTTGTGGCCAAGCCATCCAGGTATTTTCTTCTCGGTCTTCCTCTTGGTCTGTTCCCTTCGATCTTGCCAATTGTCACTAAGTTCTCCAATCCATTTCGCCTCATAACATGTCCACAAAAGTTTTGATTGTCTACGTGTGATTTCTCTAATCAATTTACGATTTTCATTTGTCCCCTGCAGTACTTGGTCAATGGTTTTTCTATCTGTCTGTCGCGGAATTCTTGGAGTTGTCGATCGATGAAAGACTGTCGCGCCATTCGTCTACAGGCAGCCGCCATTCTTTGATGTTGGGGACAGACTGTCCTGATGGGTCGGCAAGATCTTTTGTTGTGGGGGAAAGATTTCTCCAGATCACAAGCCAGCAAGACTTTTTGGAGTACCGGGAACAATTTCCCAGATCAAAGCGGGACAGCCGGCCGGTTGTTTACATCGAGTCAGAAAAGGAGAGGAAATAAATAGTTTCTCGCCTGATGTCTAGTTAGATTTGTGACGTCATTCAGACATCGTTTTAAAACAGTCTGGACAAACACCTTTGGCGAGAGTCGACCAAATGTTGTGAGGCAAAAAGGGAGTGTTTGATGTTCCTGTTCTGATTATGGAAAGAGACCACGGTGTCTTATGTTGATTTACATCGGCGGACATTTGTCCATTGTGTGATTTAGTGGTCTCGATTTCAGAAGGGAATAAATATATGGTATTTAATTAAATAGACCCAAATTATATGATTCTTAGGACCGTCGGCAGCAGTAGGCTATCGTGTTGCTTAAACTAGCTAGTGTGAGATATCAATTAACTCAGTGAGTTAAGAACAAGGTAGAGGGATAATATTCGGGGGGATAGGGGAAATGTCAAATGGTAGGATCTTCCAGTAGGGTATCTACTGGGTATCTGCGCTTTTCCTTTAGTCTTACCTTGTCTTACGTGCGGCCGTCGGCCTACACTCACCTAATGAAGGTCGGAATCTTGTTGCTATCACCGGGTGTTCTCTCTTCAACAGGTTCCACTATGTTTTCCAAAAAAGCTAGCAGACAAGTCAAAGAAGAAGATTATGGCTATATCATTGAAGGCAGTTTTTACTCAGCGGCCTTTGCACTGGGCCCATAACGCAGAGGGTCTGCAAGAACCAGGCCTCTGCTGAGCAGGAACCGACGATCATCTAAGAGTGATTCCTCAGTGGTAGTTCTCATCATATTAGAGTGAAGATACTTACAATACCACCAGTAACAGGGTATAGTATTTATATAGAGAATTCACAATTAACATTGTGTTTTCCAAATGGTGAATTCCTGTGAGAAATTAACAATTAACATTTTGTTTCACAGTGACAGTAAACATTTATTTTACTGTACAAGGATTATCAGATCACATAACGTTTAGTGACATATTAGTTACACTGTGTGTCGGATTCATGATCAGTATTGGGTTACATCCACCATTGGTGACAAGGCATCCGGACTATCCAAGAGCACTGGAGGAAGTCGACACCTGGCCGGATAGACGTATCATATGGTGAGGTCCTTCTGTACTTGATCTATGGTGCTGTTGTGTGGCCGGTACTGTGATGAAAGCAGACATCCTGAGCTGTTCGGTCTGATTCTGAATACACCGTAGATTATACGACAGACATTCTACACACACACACTTTGCACCTACCTGACATTTTTTTTATATTAAATAAATTTGTCATTTTGTTACAAGCTAGAGTTGTGTAGTATGTTTTGGAAAAGAATGAGAGGAGGCATGGTCCAGTGGTAAGAAGAAGAAGAAGAAGAAGAAGAAGAAGAAGAAGAAGAAGAAGAAGAAGAAGAAGAAGAAGAAGAAGAAGAAGAAGAAGAAGAAGAAGAAGAAGAAGAAGAAGAAGAAGAAGAAGAAGAAGAAGAGGAAGAAGAAGAAGAAGAAGAAGAAGAAGAAGAAGAAGAAGAAGAAGAAGAAGAAGAAGTGAGTGAGAGAGAGAGAGAGAGAGAGAGAGAGAGAGAGAGAGAGAGAGAGAGAGAGAGAGAGAGAGAGAGAGAGAGAGAGAGATCCAAGAGATCCTCAAGATAATGATATGGAGTTAAAAGAATGTGGGTGTTGATTCCCCTCACCCCTTGGGACGACACTTATTACGACACTGTCCATGGTATTCTTTGCATTTTCCTCAGAAACCACATTTCTGCGGCCATCAGATGTTTTTCAACTTGACTGTTCATTGTCCAATTTCACATCCATACGAAAATGCAGGCTATATGTAGATTCTCAACACTCTTTTTCTCGTTTCAATTAAGATCCTTTTATTGGTCAGTATGTTTTTCATCTTGCTAAAGGCTACCTTCGCCATGGCGATTTTTGTTCTAATCTGTTCAAAGCATCTCCCATCAGATGTTATGACTGTTCCGAGATAATTGTACCGATTCACCTGTTGAAGAATATTCCCATTTACTTGCATATTATATTATGGTATTTCGTTCTTCCCAGTGACGACCATAATCTGTGCCTTTTTACAATTTAATTCTAACCCCTGTTGTTCACTGTGTGCTGTAACCGCATCTACTAATTGTTGCAGATCCTGCTCATTGTCAGCAATCAATACTGTATCATATGCATATCTAATGTTATTGATGTTTCGTTCTCCAATGCTGATTCCATTTATATCTTTTAAATTTCTGAAAATATTTTCACTGTATAGGGAAAAAGATCTGGAGACATTACACATCTCTGCCTAACTCATATCTTAATAGGCTGATAATATTGGCCCACTTCATTATCAATCCTTATAGCAGCTTGTTGTTTCCAATATATGTTTTTTATACGTCTAATGTCTTTGCCATCAATTTGTAGATCTGCAAGCATATCCACCATGTTGACATGTCTAACTCTGTCGAAAGACTTTGTGTAGTCAATAAAGCAAAGATGTATATCCTTGTTTACTTCTATAGCGCGTTCGATAGCTGATCGAAGCATATACACAGCATTTACTGTACTCTTTCCTTCTACAAACCCTCATTGTTACTTTCCTATTTCAGGTTGTATTTTCATCCTCACTCTTTGCATGGTAATTCGTAGCAAAATCGTTGTGATGTGACTCATTATACTAATTGTTCTATGTTGATCACATTCTAAGGCTCCTGATTTCTTTGGGATTGCAATAAATACAGAGTTACATAATTCAGATGGGATATTTCCGGTATAATATACTGTGTTCAGCATTCTGGTGACTTGGTCTATTGCATATTCTTCTAAAGCTTTAATGATTTCTGTTGTGATATTATCTGCACCGGGGGCCATACCAGCTTTCATATGTTTAAGAATTTTTCGAACCTCCATCTCCAAAATTGGCTGTCCTTCATTATTAAATCGAATATCATACTGTTCGTCTCTAGTTATCATCATAAAGGTGTTTCACATAATCTGTCCATACCTGTAGAATCTGATAGTTTTCTATTATGGTTTTGCCATCTTTAGTTTTTAGACAGCCTGAGGAATGTAATTGTTCTTTTATTAGTATTTATTATTATTCAGTGGTCACAGATTGTGAGAATTGTATTGATATGTTGCCCTGGCCATGCGGGTGTTCGGGGGAATGAACAGGCTGATAGGCTGGCAGGGTATGCACCTCTTGGTGGTATCTTGCCCTATGGACAAGGGGGAGGTGGTCGTGCGCTTGTGGGACCAGGTGGAGAAGGCGGAGGAACAGATTGAGAACCCATATGCGGAAAATTGAAGAACAATGATTTATTTAGAACATAACTGATGGTATATGATGATCTAAAATGATAACCTCTTGCTTGGCCTGCAAATGGGATTCACCAAATATTCATAATGTATATGTTTGTGGGAAGCAGGGCAACAGATACGCCCTGGACAAACAAATACTGGCCGTCGAGGAATGAATATAAAGTCGGAGGTCCTAAATGTTATTGTCCACAGCCTGGTCATCATGCGTTTTACTTGTGCAAAACGTCCAAGGTAATTTTACAGCAGACAATCATTCTGAATAAGTTAAAAACATGGATCTTGGATCTTGGATTGAAAATAGAGCATACAGTTGTCCTACCTCCAGAAACATTTACATCTCTTCCCCGAGCATCTTGGGAACTTTAGCGAGGAGCAAGGTGAAAGATTTGACTTAGATATAACAACAATGGAAGACTATTGACTTTGAGATCCCCACATGATGACAGACTGCTGTTGCTTGACTATCCGCGCATATCACATTCCAGGACGTCCTCGATTATAAGCTGTTTGTATGTTGATTACAGCTGAAAAGATGATACAACTACAATTGTAATACGTGTTGATGTTTTATATGAAGGTAATAAATGTTATATGAATGCAGATTACAATAAAAATACCACTGATGGAACCCAACTCTAGGCTTGTACATAACACCTGTCCTACTAAGACGATCATTCATAATTATCTCAAAAACTAGAACAGGGATGTCTTGTCACCGGATCTCTTCTTCCTCCATAGCGAAGCAATAATAAGAGAGATCAACGAGAAGCCAGATATACTACTCGGAGATTATAGTATAAACAATATACGCCTATGCAGGTGACCCAGTATTGGTGGCGGATAATGCGAAAGATCTGCAACAATTGTTGGAAATTATTGTAACACAGAGTGCAAAGAAAGGACTTTCCTTGAATATCAAGAAAACAGTAACAATGGTGATATCAAAGAGAATGTGAAATAGAAGTATAAGGGAACATTCTTAAGCAAGTGGATCATTTTAAATACCTGGGGGAATTTATAACATCAGATGGAAGATGCACAGCAGAGATTAAGAGCATCATACGGCAAGCATAATCTTCATTTCAGAAAATAAAGAGTACCTTACGCAATAAGTCACCATTTTTGAATGCACGGAAGAGAGTGCTGAAGTGCTATACAGAACCTGTTTTGCTGTATGGCAGTGCGTTTTGGAATACAAATGAACAAATGTTCAACCCCTACACCGGATAGCTGGACCAAAAATGTTGACATGTCGTCCTTGACATGGGGACGTAAATTACAAGTACCTTTAAAATCGGAGTGGGTTCGCCTGATGTCGAGGGACACTGTTAATAGGGAAAGATAATCCACACGCAAAATGCAGTCCATCACTACTATAAATAGTCTGTATGGACTACGATTGAGTTCAAAGCGAGCGAGCGCCAAAAAAAAAAAAAAAAAAAAAGAACACATTATGACGAACTTAGAAGCAACATAGTTGTGATTCCTGAGACGAATGTTGGACTTCCAAAATAACTAACAACAATTGCCTGAAACAGGCTATTGGAACTGGAACATTTTATACAACGATAAGGACGAGTCATACATCTAGCTTTGGTCATGTGATGAAAAGAGAGTCATTTGGGCACATCGTGAGAACTGGAAATATCGAGTGGAAGATCAGATCAAGAGGAATTATGCTGAATGGATTGAGGCGATGGCAAAAAGGAATATCGTCAGCAAAGTTGACCCAGAAAATGAAAGACCGCGATCTGTGGGGAGTCATGAATACTTGCACAAGCCGGCATGACAGCTGATGACGATGATGAATATAATTGCACCCTGATATATTGCTATTCTTTCGGATAATTAATAAGACCCACAGCTGTCAGCACCGGCAACCAATAACTAATAAATATTAATCCCACATGATTTATCTCCCCTTACATTATTTCAGTGTCCAGTTTGTGATCTCGACTGGGATATTTAGTAAGGGCTAAGAAGCAGGCTCTCGAAGTCACGGAGCCTGAAATCAGCATCGAATAGAGCTGATGTAACTATTAAAGTGTGTCCTACTATCGAGCTCAACGTTCAGTGCCAAATAATTAAGGTATCTGTCACTGCTCATGGTCCAGATCAGTTGAATAATAAAAACTAGGAGGATGCGATAATGTATGATCTCAAGATTGATTCCTTAACATATTCCAAGTCATTGCAGTCAATGAATTTCCGAATGTATCGTCAATGACATCAACATCAGAAGCAGCAGAAGCATAATGACTAGCATCCTTGTCTGACGGCACAATAATCAATTTTAATTTTCCTCGAGATAGTGAGTTTTACAAAATTCACATTTCACTCTCAAGTAGACTCAGTCTAAAATGGATATCACGATATGTTGTTGGAAATAAAGCCGACATAATTATTTTGATTAAACCACCCATTGAATGACATCAAGGAAAACAGGTTGATGAGAGAAAGTTCTTGGATGGGACAAGCTGTAAACATAAGGAGTTAGAAATATTTCAAAACGTCTTATAAGGTAACAAATTACTACTTTATCTATTTTTACGTACATACCACACAATGTAGCACAGTATACTCCATGCTGAAATGTAGAGACACTCATCAATACAGTTTGATAGCAATGTGCAATTATCTCGTATACAAAGCAATGCACAGTGTGTATCAATCTGTATTTCCTATTTCTGAATTTTAAAAAGAGAATACAGAAATAAGTACAGACTATGCGTTGGCACTGCTATATAAGGGCAGGCAACTAATTCCATACAATGATACTTCTTCTGACAAAAGTAAACAGGTGTTATTTACAATAATCTTACTATAACAGATTATACAGTAAGGGGCACTGATATAATTCAAGCATTTATTGAAGGATGTAGTTATCATACTGACTCACATACTGCATGATATTTACGTTGGTTATTACGTCTGTTTCACAATCCACATCATGCTCCTCTCTCTCTCTCTCTCTCTCTCTCTCTCTCTCTCTCTCTCTCTCTCTCTCTTTCTCTCTCTCTCTCTCTCTCTCTTCTCTCTCTCTCTAATCTCTATCTCTATCTCTCTCTCTCTCTCTCTCTATATATATATATATATATATATATATATGTGTGTGTGTGTGTGTGTGTGTGTGTGTTTGTGTGTGTTTGTGTAAGTGTGTGTGATTGTTTACACTTGTATGAATTACGAGTATGCAATTAGCCTGTTGTATATTGTATAACCTATGAGACATATTGTAATTATTTAAGTCTGTGTTTGAACTCAAGCGTACTCAATACATATTACTTCCAGTAGTGCTGGACCGAATGTTGCATGTGGATTAGTTTTCCCTATTAACAGTGTCCCTCGCCATCAGGCGAACCCACTCCGACCTCTGAGGTATTTTTAATTTACGTACCCATGTCAATGACGGGAGGTCAATATGTTGGTCCAACTGTCTGGTGTAGGGGTTGACCCCCTTACCTCGGCATCAGCACAACGGATGCTTAAGAAAACAATTTCTTATCCATTCGGCCATGCTGACTTAACATGCGTACATTCTTGTTGTTTTATTTTTAAAATGTTCCTTCATTTAAACACCAACTTGCATTATTGCAGCATTTCTTTATCTTTTCCTTTGCTACTAAATAACATAGAATACGAAAATAGTGTAACGAGAAATACATAATGTTTACTTTCATCTGTGAAAGGAATAGATTATCTAATATGTTAATATAATGTGTTTTTTAATGCAAATACTGAAGACATCAAACACTTGTTACCGCTCTGGAGTATATACGAGGGGTCCAAAAGAAAAAACGTTTAATGTACTTCTTTTCTTCTTCTTCTTCATCTTTTCTTTTTTTTTTTTGGTTTTGTTTGGGTGAATATATTCTGAAAAAGTAAAGAACATGGTTATTGCAAGTCATATCACGCTTATAAGGTTTTATGTGAAGCCATCTAGTACAAAATATAATACTCTTATATAATTCAAGGATTAATATAATTCGGGTAAAAATTATGGAATAAGAATATGTGACAGAAAGGAAACATGTCGAGGCAAGACGGATCTTTATACACCTTGACATAACTATTATAGTAGTAGACGCCTGTGGATGTTAGTAGATGTATGTAATGCATACTATGGGGTGTCAGCTCATAAACAAGTTTAGCATCGTCACAAACATCACCAATATCACCTGCTATGTCAATCACGATTACAAAGACACTGTCAACATCAGTCTTTTTAGGTATAAACCACGTTTCAACGACACGCGTTTCGTGCTATATTAACTCCACGTAATGATGCACTTCTACATCTCACTTGCTTCCTTAATTAAGAATGAACCCTCAACCAACTCATTCCAATACCTCAATCTTGTAGTAGTCTTCTGTAGCTAACTCTATACACCTTATCACACACACACACACATTATTAACTGATGTCTATAAACCTCTTCTTGTTTTAGACTTCCATGATGTCGTTTGCCCTCTGGGTCCCAAACAAACAAACAAACAAACAAACAAATGCACTTTAGCGGTATAATATTTTTTTTTAAATTCTTCATGACTTAAATGTGAGCGTCTTTCCTTGGAGTCTGCGTAGATCTCACACTGCACTCCGCATGAATGATTCTTTAATACCATTTAAGCCCTCATGTTCTGTGCATTCACCTGTTAATGAATGTAGGTACGTCACTAGCATCATAATTATTATAATCCTTCTCCATGTATTCAATCCACACACGAGCGCAGGCTTAACATTGGAGTTAAAATCAATATATACATATCCTCGTTAAAGTCGCCAAGATGCCCTGGAAAGAGATGTAAATGGTTATGGAGGTAGTGCAAGTGTATGCTCTATTGTCAATCCAAGATTATAAAGACTCGGCAGCATGTTTTCAACTAATTCATAATAATTGTCTGCTGTAAAATTAATCAAAATGTAAACCAAATAATGACAAGGCTGTGGACAATAACTATTGGATCTCCAAATTTAAATTCATCCCTTGCAGGCCACTGTTTTTTTTTTTTTTTGGTTGTCTAGTGCGTAACACTCTTCACCACGAAGCGAGCAATATTGACAATAATAAGTAATGTTATGGCAACCGGGCACAACTTTTGAACAGCAGCAGATAATTGCAATTGTCTGTATTGTTTCCCTTTGAAACATCAGGAAAAGTCATAAACAAGTTACACACTGAAACGGGGAAGCTGAAAATAGTTGATATATTCTAAAGGATAGATTGCATGATTTATTTCCTAGCATATTTCGCTGCATCTCGGCAGGTACATACTGCAGAATTCACACAACATAAAGTAAAATAACTAGATAAATCTTTCAAGCTGAAATAGACACATGCTCGCCAAGTAATGTCGATGTTTACCACGGTAATTTTAAACTGACTAACATGTCTTTCTGTTTGCACAAAGCTGGCTTATGTAGATTAATCATTATGGCTTCAGCAAACTTTACCAAGCGAGTATGTTGTGTGTTAAACAACACGCGAAACGCGCTGTTTCTAATAATCATAATGACCGCTTTCGAGTATGTGCCTAGCAATTGATGAAGCGGGAAGCTTCCGGTGTGTCGGCCCCAAAATGCTCCCCTCGCCTGTGTGTAGTATCTTGTCGACCCATTGTGTATGTGTTCCGCAACTCTTTTGTTCACCTGCCGTATGTAGACTAGCACCGACATGTGAATTGGTAAACACAATTGTTTTTGGCGTACAGAGGGATAGGCTCTTTTACAGCTGGGGTCGGAATAGTATAACTTCTTCTTTCGTTCGCTTGAAATATGCCTGTAACTGCAATGTTGTCTCTTATATGAATTTAACTATTTTTGTTGTTGTTGTTGTTGTTGTTGTTGTTGTTGTTGTTGGTTTATTTTTAACATAGTATAACAACATATATTCACTTTCGGAGTAAATCTCATATAACGCCTTTCGCTTCTCACTCAATCGGACTATGTCAGACTAACAATAGTGCTAACTTATTCGTGGAAAATGGATCAGACACTCAGCTTTCACCAACAAGGACTAAATAATTGATGGACCCGTGTATATGTTCTACACGTCAAATAACAATCATCATATGTGGTAGTGGTTAGCTTGGGCCGACATGATTCGTCATCCCACACAATCACAAAGTTCGTGGGTGAGGCATCTGTCGTTGACTAGATTATATAAGCCATGCAGCCAAACATTTCTAGGTATATGTTTCTTCCTCCCCCTCTTCCCTTCCCGTTTTATTTCATATATACGGTTAGCCAATTGGTTCTTTTTGTATTTCAGAAACGACGTATTGACTGCAATACTCGCCTACTTAATGTCGAAGTTTCACATGTGTTCGCGAGTGCGGTTTTTATACAGCTCGCAAACCCACTTTGTCACAGTTTAACTGACATCCTTGTATTGCTTAGCATGTTTCGCATCGTGTAAAATGCCACCTATGGCATAGCGATAAAACCTACCAACACGCAGTTTATAACAGATGTGATACTTCAATGCATACATGCCAAACCTCGCTAGTGCTGAGATTTTCCCTGAAGGTTGTATTGTATGGGAGGAGACTGAATCACATTTGGAGTCATATTATGTGTGTGTGTGTGTGTGTGTGTGTGTGTGTGTGTGTGTGTGTGTGTGAATTTGTGTGTTTCCATACTCACTTATAAACTCGGTGGCAGCAAACTACCTATTGTCGATACAAACCCACTTGAGAATGTCTTTGGGGAAACAAATGATGTTAAGCCGTCAACTGTTATAATATGACATAATTAACCAGCGTATATATAATTGTCTTAGGTGGTTATTATTGTAAATATGTTAGCAGTCATATCATACCGTAACATTACGAAAGACAGAAGATATGAATTCTCGTATCCCCACAAAAGAGGGAAAGTCAAAATGGAAGAATTATGACTTGCAAGAGCTGTGCAGCCACGAAAGCACTTATGCGAACATAGAGCATACCGGACTCTAGGAGGAAAGAATGAGAGAAACACCATTTTGCATTGTCCCATACACTGTTTTGTAACTTATGAATATATGTATATGAGCAATCAACGAGGTGTGGGCGATTTGTTTTTGTTCCTCAAAGGATCCGAAATGTATCCTATTAAGCAAAGGAGAAACTATTTGTCCTAGTAGACAAAACACAAAGAAGTGTAGCATAATCATTCAGGAATAATAAATTAAAGTATCATGCACGTGTAGCCGAGGAGAAAAGACAAGGGAAAGACTGATGTTTCCTTTGCTACGGTGCTAAGATGTAGAGAGTAACTCTGATTTCGTTATGGCCAAAGAATAAAAGGAGTAAAAAGAGAGAGAACCTCACACCGTCCTCAAGTGACAAAAAGTGATATTAATTAGGTAAAAATATATGAGATCTTGGACAGGGGCCTCAACTCTGGAAAATAACTGTCATATTTGAGACCCAGAGAGTGAATTAACGTATTAGATTGTGGTAGAAATAGTGGTTGTAAAAACTAAAAGAGACTAAACAAATAAATCAAGAACAGTACAAAAATATCTCTTTATTTATCAACTACTACAACTTTGGTGACAATTTGTGTTCAAACACATTGAATAATAAATTTAAGTCAATAACAGGCAACTGCAGACATCAAACATCAACCAAGGGTGATCCCTATCCAGTCACCAGATGATAAGACAACAGGGTACACCAAGTACCACAACACAGGTGTTCCAAACAGTAACTGAGTAGAATGACACAATAAAGGACTATGACACAGACAACAATAAGACACTACAAAAACATAAGTTAAACAACATAAACATTAAGACACGACATAAACAAAAGAGCTGTGACACAAATTACTACCCCACCATGAACCCAGGCGTGCTGAGACTAACTAGTCAGCCACTCCTGTAACAATAGAACGCAATCTATGATTATCGTTGTAAAGAAATCATATTAAACAAACGAACTTATAACTCTGATCCTGCAGATCAGTATAGTGCATTTACACCTCCATCTTCTGCATCTAAATACCTAAAATTTAGACATGGGACAAACTACTCCTGCAATGTCCAAGTTCGCATGAAGAATACCAGCACTAATTTGACACCATACAAGTTACAGAATTTGATTAGCATTACAAACTAACAACCAACAAATAAAACATGTCTAACTATAAAAAAGCAGCGGACACATATACAAAGCGGAATCACCATATTTGTAGAATGTGAAAATGCAACACTTGCTCATAGGAGACTCACAAAACTCACATAAAGATAAAGATAAGCATGTACTGCACAGGAAATCAATTGGCGAACCCTTTGAGGCCACTAAGACAGCTCATAAATAAACACATTGTATCAAGTGATAGTACCAAAATAATGGTAAGAGTGCACCATTTATTTGAGACAGAACCAAAGCGTAACGATGTCCATGGCTTGATACAGAATATCAGCACTAATATAACAACCAGTGTAATAATAATATGTCACTATTACACACTAATAACCAACAAGTGTTGTTTGAAGCCACACACAGTCAGTGCAATATACTTTGTCACTAGACAACAGATGTACAGTTATGTCCCCTCTTCCCATTTCTTTCTGTGATACACCGGTTATAAATCTAACATTAATATGTCTCCTGGGATATACATAACACCACCACATCTTCACTATAGGTGGCGCATAACATAATTCTACATGTTTTCCATTATACGACAGGTGACATGCTTTACTGCACATAAAACTTCAGTTCTATGATTCCACTACCAATCTGATACACCTGCACAGGCATTACTTCATTTCGGTATTTTTGTAACAGATGTGATACCAGACTTCAATCATTTCTGAAAAGAAATTCGTTTACTATGCAACCATATTGTTGCAATTGCCAAATGGTATGTAATTTTAACATTAAAGAACACTGTAGTGATTCATTCAGGCGATTATAATTAACAGTGTACTTACTAAAAAGTACCAAACATCATTTTATTCATTTATCCCCTATTACTATTTATGTGGCCTAACCACATAGCTTAGTCAAATATCCATTTAGCCATTGTCACAGAATAAACCTGCCAACATATCTTGCTGTTGTATGCACATATTATACATATAATTCTCACCACTCTGTTATTAAGTAGCGTTCATTTCTAGCAATCTCACAAGTATTTACTCCCTTGCCAACAGCATGCACCATGTGGCATTATTTCATTCTTTACTTTAAACTATAATTTATGGCCCCACACATTGTATGCTCAACATTTATGTTAGCTTATAATGTCTGAATAGGGAAACCATAACATCAATCACACTGCCTATTTGATTTTAATTATGAAAACATCTGAATTTATCATATCCCACTTCACCTCACAAAACCTGATTGCTTACATCTCTAAATATTAACCTGTTCAGTCTTATTTTCATAAGCTTCAGGGACACCAAGTCATTCTGCAGAACAGCCCATTTCAATAGTATTTATTCATATAATCTGCTTGCTTGCGTTCGCTGGCTGTGAACTCCAGCGTGAAGTCCTGCGTGTCGGATGGATACACCCTGTTGTCCAACATCAGTGTGATGTCATACAGGACCTGAGGTTTGCGTGAGTATTCGTTGTCCCATGTCTGGCTTATTGGTGTGCTGACTGGTGGTTCTTTGCCGTGCAGGCAGATACTCTCCGACTTCGGAGGATTCATATAATATATTTATACATTTTTATTCCTACCATCTCGCCCAACAATGTTGTCCACCCATGCATGTTTTACCACGCAAACACTTTGAAGCTGGTAACCTGGGGCGTGTTTCGCTTTATACTATGTGATTATATTAATTACTTATTTTCACCCTAATCAGTTAACACTTACAGTTTTATAAAGGCATTAGTTGACCAAAGATCAGCCCAGGGAATTGTTCCCACATCTCAAAACAACAGAACATCACTTTTGTTCATATCAACATGCCGGTCCGGCTGCTACAATAAATATGGCATCGGATCTCTTTGTCTCACTAGAGTTCCGGCAGTTGCCAGAATCAAACTGCTTTAACAGGCCAAACCAAGATTCGTCGATCTGGCTCTATTATTCACGGAAGCTGTATCGTTTATTTCCCAGAAAAAGTATACCCCTCATTGACAGCATGGGTACATGCCAAGTGTAAATGCCGCAATTACATTGTTAGATCCCCCAAAACAGACAGGCACAGACACATTACACATTTCATCTTCAGCAACACAGTTAACAGTATACAACACACAATACTAATACAAAATAAGAAAACACGGTGGACTAGCACTGAAAGACTTACACACCTAACTACACATACACAACACACCTTCAGGAAATGTACAACACACCCTAAACAAATACATGACGTTACCTCGACAAGAACATATCACCTGATCTGATTATACATATCTTTAGAATACTCACCCAACCCTGCACGCTATTTTGTTTTGTAGTTGACAGCTTATTGTAAGAGAACGAACATAGCTACTGACACATATACATCGAACATTACAACTCAACTTGCCTTAGACAATCATTTTTTCTTAGTTTAGCAACACACACAATCATGTATTTGGTAGCAACACACAATACTGGAGTGATCGCATCCATTTTTAAAACATTAGTCTTGCATGGAACTAATTACAACTTACAGGGATACCAAGGAGAACATATACACAATACATGTTAATAGAAACACACATGTATACACAAAAGTCAACATCCACGCCCATCCCAATTGCAACTGCCAGCAACATTTTTACGAAAATCTAGACAAGCTAATAATAATGACATATATAGTTATGCATGTTGTATTGTTAGTTAGTTAGCTAGCTAGTTATTAGTTAGTTGGTTAGTTAGTCGGCAGATCATCATCACTGCACATTGAATCAGTCAGTCCATAAATGCTCGGATCTCCACCTAATTATATTCCGCGGTATGTAGCGGGTAACGACACTAGGTCTGTGTTGGTTTATTAATCTTCTTTGGATTCCTGCATAGCATTCTTGATTGGCCACACCTCTTTTTAAATTGTTGTTCTCAGCAAGCTGAACTAAGTTGTAACTTCATAGTCATCACTTGGTTCTCGCAAACGACTTACTTCTCTTAGATCATTCAGTACATCATGGCTCGTCCTCCCTCGATAGCAGCCTCACCTGCAAACCTGTCAACCTGCTAAAAGCCTTATACACCCACATGTCCTGGCACGAAAATGAAACCAAACTTTGCCAGTCGTGACCGCCCCAGAGACAACAACCACTGTCTTTGGACCCAACCAATCTCTGTCTTCCTGAGCATATTCATTGAGTCACTAAGGAAACATGCACCTTGGACTACCGATCAAGATGGCGCCGGACATTTGTGTAATTTTGTACCCGCATCTTTTTTTTTCACGCAGGAGAAGGATTGTTTCATGTCTATCGTTTAATTATTCGTGCCAGGATTGTATTGTTATGAGCTATTAAGTGCGTATTTTCACATATGGCCGTAATAGCAGACCAAGTCAAAACACAGATACGAAATTTGGCATGGATGACATGTATAAACTTGACACATTACACAGGTCATATTCACCTCAATAGCATATAGACAACGTAATACAAACCTAACATTTACAAGAACCACTACAATACAAAGATCATACAGCGCCACAAGTACACATCAGAACAAATAACATAGCCTTTCAAACGATCACCACACTAGACATTTAGCAACACTACTAGTACATACTCTACCATTACTACTACTACTACTACTACTACTACTACTACTACTACTACTACTACTACTACTACTACTACTACTACTACTACTACTACTACTACTACTACTACTACTACTACTACTACTACTACTACTACTACTACTACCACTACTACCACTACTACAACTACTACTCTTACTACTACTCTTACTACTACTACTACTACTACTACTACTACTACTACTACTACTACTCCATCCATCCATCCATCATGTACCATGCCGATAACCATGGGCGGTCAAGTTTTGCCATCTCACTCGATCACCAGAATCGTTGGTTAGCTCTGTGTTCCTGTCTCGACCACGCCACGTGCCAAGCCATCCAGATATTTACTTCTCGGTCTTCCCCTTGGTCTCTTCCCTTTCGATCTTGCCAGTTGTCACCAAGTTCGCCATGTCATTTCGTCTCATAACATGCCCAAACAATTTTGATTTCTACTACTACTACTACTACTACTACTACTACTACTACTACTACTACTACTACTACTACTACTACTACTACTACTACTACTACTACTACTACTACTACTACTACTACTACTACTACTACTACTACTACTACTACTACTACTACTACTACTACTTCTACTACTACTACTACTACTACTACTACTACTACTACTACTACTACTACTACTACTGTTAATACTACTACTGCTAATGCTGCTACTACTACTACTACTACTACTACTACTACTACTACTACTACTACTACTACTACTACTACTACTAATATTAATTTTACTACATCTATTACTACAAGTACCACTTCTTTTAATAATATCAAAATTACTACTATTTCTATTGTTAAAATTAATGCTGCAACTACCAATTTTACGACAACTATCATACACTACTATTTATGTTACTAAGACAGATATCTTAATGTCAGTTATGCAACCCGCAAGAACAATGTGAATATATACAAAAAGAGGAGCAAAAAAGGTGGGGAGGGGGTTGGAAGATTTCATGCTCATAAGGAACATTTGATATCCGGAAAAAAATTCCAGCCGGTTGCAGCCTGCCTGTTAGTGAAAGAGTGAACCCTTTCCTGTCACCAATGGAGTGAAGCAAGGATGTGTCCTGGCACCAACACTGTTCAGCCTCATTTTTTCAGCCATGCTGATGAATGCCTTCGAAAACGACGACATTGGAATAGACATCAACTACCGTAGGGATGGAAAGTTATTCAATCTCAGAAGGCTGAAAGCTAAAACCAAAATTAACAGCGACACCGTCATAGAGCTCCTGTTTGCTGATGATTGCGCTCTGTACGCCAACTCAGAGGCGGACATGCAACATAATGTCTCAGCTTTCTCACATGCCTGTGCCAACTTTGGGCTCAATATCAACCTGGAGAAGACTGTAGTTATGTACCAGCCAGCTCCAGGGAATAATCACAATGTGCCTAATATCAAAGTGAATGATCATAGACTAAGTGTTGTGGACAAATTCACCTATCTTGGCAGCACTGTGTCACAAGCTGCCACAAATGATGATGAAGTGAATGCAAGAATCTCCAAGGCCAGTGCGGCCTTTGGCAGACTGTACAGGAATGTATGGGACATAACTGGAATAAGCCTGCAAACAAAGCTAAAAGTCTACAAAGCAGTTGTATTATCCACACTGCTATATGCTTGTGAAACCTGGACTGTTTATCAGCGACATGCTAGAAAATTAAACCACTTCCACACAGTCTGCCTAAGGAAGCTAATGAAGATTAAATGGCAAGACAAGATTCCAGACACTGAAGTCCTAGAAAGAGCATCCATGCCCAGTATTCACACTCTACTGATGAAGAATCAAATTCGCTGGGCTGGTCACTTGACTCGCATGCAAGATCACAGGCTCCCTAAACGAATTTTTGCAGCGAACTGCGTTGTGATAAACGCTCCCAAGGTAGCCAGAGGACACGCTTTAAAGACACTCTGAAAATTTCACTGAAGGCTTTTGGAATTCATCATGACACCTGGGAGGCTGCAGCCAGAGAACGAAATTCGTGGCGTGCATCATTACGCAAGGGTGCAGTCATATGTGAGGCAACCAGGACTGCAAGAGCTGTGAAGAAAAGGCACGACAGAAAAACCACTGCAGGAAATCCTCCTCCAGAAACGTCAAGCATTCCTTGCCCACACTGTCAAAGAACATTTCGAGCTAAAATAGGCCTTATCAGCCATCTTAGAACCCACGGCTCCATACCTTCAACCCCACTGGATGAAATGAATGGCCATCATCATTCTTGATGGAAATACAACACAGTGAAAGAGTGTAGTTAACGCACTATTAGATTTTCATTTACATCGATATGACGGGAAGATTAAAAGATTATTACATCCCACTTTGTCAGCACCCTTTTGAAACACAAGTGGCATCCATGAGCAAGATTCAACTGACCTTCGATTCGAGGAATTGAAGATTACACGATTTAATGAATGGTTGACTTACTGGACATTGGCGAACAGTAAACCGCTATATAATTAAACCTCAATAAGAGGAATTGTGGGGTTCATTGACTAAGTGTGAAGGTGGACATGTAGGACCGTCGCGTCAGCATCGGAGAACTCGAGACCAGATAGGAATACACAATGGTTCTGAAGACTCCACTTCGAAGAATGAATATCGCGCTGAAGTTGTTAAGGACTCCACAGGAAAGTTTAAGCAGGATGTATTGGGCCTCTCAAACGGCGAGCCATAATTTCGGAATACCGTGATCACTAATTTTGTGTCATGGGTATACGGGTCTGCCATATATGGGTTTGCCATATGTGTATGCCACTATTTTTGTTTACCACTCATTATATGATAACCGGACATATACTTTCTGAATTATGTAATTCTGAATTTATTGCAAGCCCAAAGAAATCAGGAGCCTTGGAATGTGATCAACATAGAACAAATAGTATAATTAGTCACATCACAAAGATTTTTGGTATGAATTATCATGCAAATAGAAAATACATCCTGAAATAGGGGAAGGACAATGTGAGTTTGTAGAAGGAACGGGTACAGTAAATGCTGTGTATATGCTGCATTCAGTTATTGAACGTTCTATAGAAGTAAACAAAGATATGCACCTTTGCTATATTGACTACACAAAGGCCATCGATAGAGTAAGACAAGTCAAGATCTACAAATTTATGGGAAAGACATTAGACTTAGAAAAACCATATATTGGAAACAATAAGCTGCCATAAGGATTGATGATGAAGTGGGACAATATCAGCCTATTAAGAGAGGTGTTAGGCAGGGATGTGTAATGTCTCCAGATCTTTTTTTTTCCTCTATAGAATTAACATATTTTCAGAGATTTTGAAGATATAAATGGAATCAGCATTGGAGGAGGAAACATCAATAAAATTAGATATGCAGATGATACAGTATTGATTGCAGACAATGAGCAGGATCTACAACAATAATAGATGCGGTTGTTGCACACAGCGAACAACTGGGATTAGAATTAAATTGTAAAAAAGACACATATTATGATCGTCACTAGGAAGAACGAAATATCACAATGTAATATACAAGTAAATGGGAATATTCTTCAAAAAGTGAATCGGTACAATTATCACGGAACAGTCATAACATTTGATGGGAGATGCCGTGTAGAGATTAGAACAAGAATCGTCATGAAAAAGTAGCCTTTAGAAAGATGAAAAACATACTGACTGTCATATATTTTTGAAGGGAGTGGGAGATCACTGTGGTGCATGCCCCATCTCTAACAAAAGAAGTAGAGCCCCATCCTCTTCTATCTTCAATAACCCCAGAATATGAACCTTGAGTTATCTGCAGGCCTCGTTCTATTAAGTATGTCTAGGAGATATAGATTATGGCCCTGGTGAGAATGGTAATTACTAACTGGGAATCTGCCCCTTCTCCAAGGATTCTGTAGCTCTGGAGCCCCCTCTTAGTTTATCAAATCTGAGGAAAGTCTGGAGAATTTTCTCAGCCTGATTTAGATGAAGAAATCATGGATATTGAGCAGTTGATAGATCTAGAGTCTTCTCTCCCCCATTTTAGTAAGTCATTATGAGTTAATTTATTTTTAAACAATCAAACACATAATCAATCACATTAGATTCTGACAACATGATGTACAAAGAAGTTGTTGACTCACAGATAGGTTTGAACTGATAAATTAACAGAAGGTCAATTCATGTTAATCATTTATTGACTGGGCCTGAGCCTTCTGGTCAGTACATACATCTCAATTTGTGATTTACACAAAATATTAGAAAAGTTGCACATTGGACCATTGTCCCAGACAATCAATCAAGCATCAATATATGAGATGTCAACAAGTGTGAAACATAGTAAACATTTTGATGTTGCACATATTAAGTGTGATGGTGATGAATCAACAATTAACTATCAGTTTCCTGAAATTGGGTGTGGTGTGTACCAAGGAAAATGTAACCTGGTGACTGGAAGATTAGGTAAGCCAGGGTCCATTGACTGATGGATCCACTTCAGGTCTGCCCGTATAGCTCCACTGAAGGCCTCCCCATACTCTTGCTCATGGCCAAGTCATCTTCCATCTCACTTGTGGTTCATCTCTTTCTCTCGGCTTCCCTCTTTCAGGTCTGATTTAGGTGGTTAGTTTGCTGATGTGTTGGGTGGTTGTTGGTATGTAGCCACCAAGATCACTGATGAATATTCACATAAATATATACATTCCTACCAATACAATATTCTAGAAGTAGGTCGGAAGAAATCTAAATTCCTGAAGTAGGAACTAGTTCCCCTCCCCCTCTTTTTTTCTCTAAGCTAGTGTTGGGTTAATTTGGGGTGGTCAGAGTTTATCACACTGTGTACGCCTTGTCTCAGTTGGTTCCTGCTGTATGTAAGTTCTCATTTGACCTGGGGTCCGTGAACGTGTACAGTAAGACAGTGACAAGAGTGAGAATATGTCAAGATGCATGTAAATAAATGACATACATTTATAACATTTCTTCCACTCAGTGGTGGTTATCGCGTGTATAAATAATTCTCTGTGTTTTCCCAATTAACTTCTTCTTCTTCTTCTTGTGTCTAATAACTCTCTCCCATTATCTGTTGTTGTTGTGATGTTGAGTGTTGGGTTGTGGTGTGAGTGGTGTTGAGTGGTGTTGGGTTTTAAGTTATGTTGAGTAATGAGTTAAGTCCACTTCGTGTGATGGTGTTCCGCGAAGCACAACTTTCTCATGTAAAGCAATTCATGTGTGCCCTTATCTAATTAAATTTGACATAAATATAAATATTAGTTCCATCAAACCCTATTGATTCAATAGATGAAGGAGAAAGGAAAGATTGATTTCTCTTTCAGCTTTCTAGATTGTAAATAGGCATAGATAAGTCTGTTTTAGAACAAGGCACTTATTCTAGTACACGAACTGTCATTTCAGCTGTAGGTAGTGATAGCATCTTTTATCAGTGTTTCTGGTGAAATGCACAAGATTGCTTTAGAATCATCACTTCTCACAGTTGTTTAGAATAGAATGTAGTAGTATAATGCACTTCTTAAAGTTAATAATTATCTTTAAGAATATCAGAGATTGCAGTTCCATCTAAGAGAATATTAGAGAGTCATTTTGCCCGGGAACGGCTCTGCGTCGTTAGAATCTACAGTCGAGCATTTTTACATTTCAGAGGTTTTAATTAATAATAATACATTTCAATTGACATTACAAACACGGGTTACCATTACTTGATACCTGATACATCGGGTTCTTAGTCTAATCTCGGGACTAACAAGCTTACCTGGGATCCAGACATTCTGCCTCCTCTATTTGAAAATTTGGTCACACAATTTTTGACGTCTGTTCGCCAGGCATGTTTTCGCAAGAGTGCGCTGCTTATCATAATCTATACCGGCGTTGGCGCGAAAGCCGTGTCACGTGTCTGTCCCGTCCAATGGTCTTCCGAGCTTCGTCTGATGAAATCTTTCTAAGAATCCACGTCATCTGTCACTTATGCAGTTCCAGTTTCGATGTTAAGTTTTAAGTCCTAGTCTCCGTTTGCGGTTGTGAAGTCAATTTCTTTTAATGTTGTTTCCTCTTTTTGCGGCAGGTGTTGGTAAATGAATAATGGTGGTTAGCGTTATGCTACACGTGACCAATAAAAATATGTCAATTAAAACGAGAGAAAGAGTGTTGAGGTGCTACATAGAGCCAATTCTTTTGTATGGATGTGAACTTGGGACAATGACCAGACAAGCTGAAAAAAAAACAACATCTGATGGCTGCAGAAATGTGGTTTCCGAGGAAAATGCACAGAGTACCATGGACAGACAGAAAAACCAATGACCAAGTACTACAGGAGACAGATGGAAATCGTAAATTGATTAGAGAAATTAGACGTATACAGTCAAAATTTTTGTACATGTTATGAGAAGATATGGATTGGAGAACTTAGTGACAACTGGCAAGATCGAAGGGAACAGACTAAGGGGAAGACCGAGAAGTAAATACCTGGATGGCTTGGTCACGTGGCATGGTCGAGACAGGAACACTGAGCTGATCCACGACTCTGGTGATCGAGCGAAATGGCGAGTCATGACCGCCCTAGCTTTTCCGGCATAGCAGCATGATTGATTGATATATGGGTAGAGCCCAAAAACCAAGATTTAGTCTTCGGGGTGGAAATATTCATAACCGCCGAGGCAGATGCCAGAAATATCACGTGTGTGCGAATAATGTTTTTAAAATGTTGTTTAAGCTCAATGGATTGTTGTTTTAAAGGTGTCCTTGCTCTTCTTGAAGGAGGCGGATTTTTTATGTAGGCCAGCGTTTTCTTCTTTAAACACAGTAAATGATATTAGTTGTGTTGTTGGAAATAAAGTATTTTAGTCCTGTCCTCTAAAGCCTGGATGAGAACACGACAGGCATTGTGATTGTGTGGTTCGGCTGACGAAAGAGTGACTAAAGGTGAAGTTTTAGTCTGATAATGATTGTGCGGTTCGGCTGACGGAATAGTGACTAAAGATGATGTTTTAGTCTGATCACCGTGGGCTAGTGAACTGTGGTGTTCGTCCCAGCTTGAGCTTGGGATCAGTGTCCTGCAGATTCACTAAACCAACACGTTTGAAGTTGGCGTTGAAGAAATCCAACGGTTAGGTGGTGTTATCGTTAACTTTTTCCCCGACTTGTCTTTGTTTGTATTTTCATGGCGCTTGGATAAAGTAGAGCTCCATAAGTTGGACGCCATATTAGTAATGTATGAGGCTCCAACAGGCCGGGAGTACACGCAAGTTCGCCGCCTTTCGGTAAAGCGTGCTTGGCTGACTAACCACGCTAGTCCCCGCATGGTTAAATCACACTTTGACGTTTTCGATAAATTGGGAGATTTTTAAATTGAACGTTCTTACTTTTCCCTTTCACAAAGAAATCATCATTTCATAAATTTAAAAAGTCACATAAACTTTTAAAATATTAATTTGGGATTAATCCAGTATTGAAAAAAACACAATGAATAACCCCGCATCCTTCATTAACATGCTTTCCAATATTTTTTGTTATTCACTTTTCATATTTCAATTTGAAAGCCCCTTGATTTCATCATTTTAATATGAACAAGTACATTACTGTAGATGGTAAAGTTAGTGAGTGTGGTGAGAAAGGATTTAGTTGTTGTGAGAGATGTGAGTGTGTGTGTGTTGTGTGGGGGGGGGGGTGGGGGTGGGTGTGTGTCGGGGTGGGGTGTCCCTGTGGGGGGTGTGGGTGTTTGGTAATGTCTCCGATCTTTTTTTTCCCATGAATTAACATATTTTAAGGTTTTGGGAAAATTGGAAAGCAGGGGGAGGAAACTAATAAAATTAATTCAGAGAAAGATTGATTAGAAAAGAGCAGGTTTAAACTTAATAATGCGGTTGTTGCCACAGGAAAAACTGGGAAGAAAAAATTGTAAAAAAGACACATATATATTCACTGGAAAGAACTTCCTGAATATAAAGAAAAGGGGAATTTTTTCAAAAATAAATCGGTACAATTATACGGAAAGTCTCATTTATGGGGTGCCTTAGAGATTAAACAAGAATTTATGAAAAAGTATTTAGAAAATGAAAAACTACGCCCTTATATATTTTTGAAGGGAGTGGGAGATCACTGTGGTGCATGCCCCATCTCTAACAAAAGAAGTAGAGCCCCATCCTCTTCTATCTTCAATAACCCCAGAATATGAACCTTGAGTATCTGCAGGCCTCGTTCTATTAAGTATGTCTAGGAGATATAGATTATGGCCCTGGTGAGAATGGTAATTACTAACTGGGAATCTGCCCCTTCTCCAAGGATTCTGTAGCTCTGGAGCCCCCTCTTAGTTTATCAAATCTGAGGAAAGTCTGGAGAATTTTCTCACCCTGATTTCGATGAAGAAATCATGGATATTGAGCAGTTGATAGATCTAGAGTCTTCTCTCCCCCATTTTAGTAAGTCATTATGAGTGAATTTATTTTAAACAATCAAATACATAATCAATCACATTAGATTCTGACAACATGATGTACAAAGAAGTTGTTGACTCACAGATAGGTTTGAACTGATAAATTAACAGAAGGTCAATTCATGTTAATCATTTATTGACTGGGCCTGAGCCTTCTGGTCAGTACATACATCTCAATTTGTGATTTACACAAAATATTAGAAAAGTTGCACATTGGACCATTGTCCCAGACAATCAATCAAGCATCAATATATGAGATGTCAACAAGTGTGAAGCATAGTAAACATTTTGATGTTGCACATATTAAGTGTGATGGTGATGAATCAACAATTAACTATCAGTTTCCTGAAATTGGGTGTGGTGTGTACCAAGGAAAATGTAACCTGGTGACTGGAAGATTAGGTAAGCCAGGGTCCATTGACTGATGGATCCACTTCAGGTCTGCCCGTATAGCTCCACTGAAGGCCTCCCCATACTTTGCTCATGGCCAAGTCATCTTCCATCTCACTTGTGGTTCATCTCTTTCTCTCGGCTTCCCTCTTTCAGGTCTGATTTAGGTGGTTAGTTTGCTGATGTGTTGGTTGGTTGTTGGTATGTAGCCACCAAGATCACTGATGAATATTCACATACATATATACATTCCTACCAATACAATATTCTAGAAGTAGGTCGGAAGAAATCTAAATTCCTGAAGTAGGAACTAGTTCCCCTCCCCCCCCCCCCCCTTTTTCCTCTAAGCTAGTGTTGGGTTAATTTGGGGTGGTCAGAGTTTATCACACTGTGTACGCCTTGTCTCAGTTGGTACCTGCTGTATGTAAGTTCTCATTTGACCTGGGGTCCGTGAACGTGTACAGTAAGACAGTGACAAGAGTCAGAATATGTCAAGATGCATGTAAATAAATGACATACATTTATAACATTTCTTCCACTCAGTGGTGGTTATCGCGTGTATAAATAATTCTCTGTGTTTTCCCAATTAACTTCTTCTTCTTCTTCTTGTGTCTAATAACTCTCTCCCATTATCTGTTGTTGTTGTGATGTTGAGTGGTGTTGAGTGGTGTTGAGTGGTGTTGAGTGGTGTTGGGTTTTAAGTTATGTTGAGTAATGAGTTAAGCCCACTTCGTGTGATGGTGTTCCGGGAAGCACAACTTTCTCATGTAAAGCAATTCATGTGTGCCCTTATCTAATTAAATTTGACATAAATATAAATATTAGTTCCATCAAACCCTATTGATTCAATAGATGAAGGAGAAAGGAAAGATTGATTTCTCTTTCAGCTTTCTAGATTGTAAATAGGCATAGATAAGTCTGTTTTAGAACAAGGCACTTATTCTAGTACACGAACTGTCATTTCAGCTGTAGGTAGTGATAGCATCTTTTATCAGTGTTTCTGGTGAAATGCACAAGATTGCTTTAGAATCATCCCTTCTCACAGTTGTTTAGAATAGAATGTAGTAGTATAATGCACTTCTTAAAGTTAATAATTATCTTTAAGAATATCAGAGTTGGCAGTTCCATCTAAGAGAATATTAGAGAGTCATTTTGCCCGGGAACGGCTCTGCGTCGTTAGAATCTACAGTCGAGCATTTTTACATTTCAGAGGTGTTGATTAATAATAATAATACATTTCAATTGACATTACAAACACGGGTTACCATTACTTGATACCTGATACATCGGGTTCTTAGTCTAATCTCGGGACTAACAAGCTTACCTGGGATCCAGACATTCTGCCTCCTCTATTTGAAAATTTGGTCACACAATTTTTGACGTCTGTTCGCCAGGCATGTTTTCGCAAGAGTGCGCTGCTTATCATAATCTATACCGGCGTTGGCGCGAAAGCCGTGTCACGTGTCTGTCCCGTCCAATGGTCTTCCGAGCTTCGTCTGATGAAATCTTTCTAAGAATCCACGTCATCTGTCACTTATGCAGTTCCAGTTTCGATGTTAAGTTTTAAGTCCTAGTCTCCGTTTGCGGTTGTGAAGTCAATTTCTTTTAATGTTGTTTCCTCTTTTTGCGGCAGGTGTTGGTAAATGAATAATGGTGGTTAGCGTTATGCTACACTGACCAATAAAAATATGTCAATTAAAACGAGAGAAAGAGTGTTGAGGTGCTACATAGAGCCAATTCCTTCGTATGGATGTGAAACTTGGACAATGACCAGACAAGCTGGAAAAAAAAAACAACATCTGATGGCTGCAGAAATGTGGTTTCCGAGGAAAATGCACAGAGTACCATGGACAGACTGAAAAACCAATGACCAAGTACTACAGGAGACAAATGAACATCGTAAACTGATTAGAGAAATTAGACGTATACAGTCAAAATTTTTGTACATGTTATGAGAAGATATGGATTGGAGAACTTAGTGACAACTGGCAAGATCGAAGGGAACAGACCAAGGGGAAGACCCAGAAGTAAATACCTGGATGGCTTGGTCACGTGGCATGGTCGAGACAGGAACACTGAGCTGATCCACGACTCTGGTGATCGAGCGAAATGGCGAGTCATGACCGCCCTAGCTTTCCGGCATAGCACATGATTGATTGATATATGGGTAGAGCCCAAAAACCAAGATTTAGTCTTCGGGGTGGAAATATTCATAACCGCCGAGGCAGATGCCAGAAATATCACGTGTGTGCGAATAATGTTTTTAAAATGTTGTTTAAGCTCATGGATTGTTGTTTTAAAGGTGTCCTTCTCTTCTTTAAGGAGGCGGATTTCTTTATGTAGGCCAGCGTTTTCTTCTTTAAACACGGCAATGATATTAGTTGTGTTGTTGGAAATAAAGTATTTTAGCCTGTCCTCCAAAGCCTGGATGAGAACACGACAGGCATTGTGATTGTGCGGTTCGGCTGACGAAAGAGTGACTAAAGGTGAAGTTTTAGTCTGATAATGATTGTGCGGTTCGGCTGACGGAAGAGTGACTAAAGGTGATGTTTTAGTCTGATCAGCGTGGGCTAGTGAACTGTGGTGTTCGTCCAGCTTGAGCTTGGGATCAGTGTCTGCAGATTCACTAAACCACACGTTTGAAGTTGGCGTTGAAGAAATCCGACGGTTAGGTGGTGTAATCGTTAACTTTTTCCCCGACTTGTCTTTGTTTATATTTTCATGGCGCTTGGATAAAGTAGAGTTCCGTAAGTTGGACTCCATATTAGTAATGCATGAGGCTCCAACAGGCAGGGAGTACACACAAGTTCGCCGCCTTTCGGTAAAGCGTGTTTGGCGACTAACCACGCTAGTCCCGCATGGTTAAATCACACGTTGACGTTTATCGATAATTGGTAGATTTCAAAATTGAACGTTCTTACCTTCCATTTCACAAAGAAATCATCATTTCACTAAATAAATAGTCACATAAACTTAACATATTAATTGGTATTAGATCCAGTATTAGAAAAAACACAATGATATACACAGCATCCATGTCATGTAACATGCTATTCCATATATTTTGTGTATTCACATTTTTCATATTATCAATTTGAATGCCACTTGATTGCATCATGTTTAATATGAACACATGTACATTACTGTAGAGTGAGTGAGAGAGTTAGTGAGTGTGAGTGAGAAAGAGAGTGAGTGTGTGTGTGAGAGATAGTGAGTGTGTGTGTGTGGGGGGGGGGTGTGGGTGTGGGTGTGTGTCTGGGGTGTGTGTCTGTGGGGGTGTGTGGGTGTGCGTGTGTGTTTGTGTAAGAAAAACCAGAGAGAGAGAGAGAGTCTAATTGCATCACTATTTTACTTTACGTTACACAATGTATACGTACAATTTGTTCTCAACTTGTTAACAATTTTTGTAAGAATGCTCACAACAATCATCAGTGCATGTGTGTGTAAAGTGTGGGAGTTTATTCTAACTAGTTTAAGTGATTATGTGAGGCATCATGTATGTGTCTAGATGTGAGGAAGTGTGTGTGCGTGTGTGTCGAGGGGGTATGTGTGCAGGGGATGTGTGTAGGGGATGTATGTGTGGAGGGATTGTGTATAGGGGGATGTGTGTGGGGGTTGGGGATGGGTGGGTGGGAGGATGTGTATATGGGTGGGGGATATATGTGTGGGCAGGGAGATGTCTGTGTATGGGGGATGTGTGTGTGTTGGGGATGCTGGTGTGAATGAGGGATGTGTCGATAGGTGGGGAAGAATGGGTGGTGTGGGTGGGGAGATGTGTAAGGGATGTGTGGGTGTGTGAAGGATGTGTGGTGGGTGGGAATGTGTGTGTATGAGAGATGTGTGTGTGGGTGGGTGTATTTGGGTGGATGGTAGGAAGTGTGTGGGTGTTGGTGGGTGGAGGGCTGTGTGGGTTGGTGGGTGGAAAATGTGTATGTGGGTGTGTGGGTGTGGGGTGTGTTGATTGGTGGGGTGTGTTGATTGGTGGGGGTGTGGGTGTGGGATGTGTGGTTGGGGGATGAGTGTTTGTCTAGGTGGTTGGAGGTGTGTGGATATGGGTGGGTGAGTGGTTGTGGGCTGGGGGATGGGTGTGTTTGTGGGGAGATGTGTGTGTGTGGGGGGCATGTGTATTAATAGGGAAGAGTGGTTTGGTGGGTGTATGGGTGGGGGTATGTGTGGGTTGGTGGGGTGTGTGGTTGGGGTTTGTGTGGGGATGTGTGTGGATGTGTATGGCTGGCTGAGCGTGTGTGGGTGAGTGGCGTGGGTATGTGTGTGGGTGGATGTAGGGTGTGTGTATGGGTGGGTGATATGTGTGGGTGGGTGAGGTGTATGTCGGTGGGTGGGGGTTGTGTGTGTGGGTGGATGGTGATGTATGTGGGTGGAGGTGTATGTGGATGGGAGGGGGATTTGTGGGTGGGTGAGTGATGTGTGTCATAACAGTGTAATATGCATTGTTTATGTTTACAGCATTCATTTGACAACGTATTTTCCTATGTGAATGTATCATGCACTATTGATGAATCAAAGATGAGTGATTGGAAGCGCCGATTGTAAGACGGGCCTGCGTGCCCAATTTGTAACCCTTTTGAAATAAAGTTGAACTGAATTGAATTGAATTAAATTGCTACGTAATGGATATGCTACTAACTTAATTTAAATATATGCCCCATATAGTGAGCGTTCTAGTTGAGGACTACAAGAGGTAAGTAATGAACAGTACTAAAGCTGCAAGCCAAGCCGTCTTATATATGTTCTTTATGCATAATGAGTTTGTCCCTCAACGCTAAATGTTTTAATTCATTCACCCTGCCTCCATGTCTGCTTATTTGACGTTATCCTATTGGCTATCACAACCCCACGTATAGGCATTTAATCATTCAGTTAATATCGACTTACCTTTGACCCATTAGCACTGTTAGAAAAGCTAATGTTGTGGATTAATCCATTGCGAACACCTAGGTTCACACTCTTGTCACCATCTTCATGTCGTCTCTTTACATGCCGTCCACGTCTCCTGCCTTTTTCGGTTTTATCATATCCAATATTTTCATGTAGTTGTTTCGTATACTTGTGTGTCTGTTTGTGTGTGTTTGTTCTGTGCTGACGATGGCTTAGCCGCAACGTCCATGTTGTTTCTTGTAATTGTGTTCTAGTAAAGTTCACAATCTACTTCTCGATTTTTGGTGATTCATTTTGCCATTTATTAGCCTTTTAACTACACCTTGTTCCTGGCTCTTTTCTTCTGAGATGTGACAGTATCCACTTTACATTTTGTTATCTCGCACTCCGCTATAACCATCCATCCATCATGTGCCATGCCGGTAGGCGGTCATGTTTTGCCATCTTAATGTCAGCATTCCGAGTCACTCGATCACCAGAGTCGTGGATCAGCTCTGTGTTCCTGTCTCGACCATGCCACGAAGCCAAGCCATCCAGGTATTTGCTTCTAGGTCTCCCTCTCGGTCTGTTCCCTTCGATCTTACCAGTTGTCACCAAGTTCTCCAATCCATTTGTTTTCATAACATGCCCACACAATTTTGACTATATATATTTTGACTCCGCTATATATCCAGTATGAATGTAAGCGTTTTATAATTCTTCTTCTTCTTCAGCTTTCCGAGCCATTGAGGTTCTGTGCTGCAGATACAAGCCGTCTCCATTCGTCTCTCTGGTTGACCTTCTCTTGCCAGTCGCTGATTCCAAGTGCTTGTAGGTCTGTATGTATATTATCTCTCCACCGTCTTCTTGGTCTACCTCGGGGTCTACGGTCATTTATTTCTTGAGTGTAAGCGAGTTTTGTTTCCCTATTATCTTCCATTCTTTCTATATGCCCCAAAGGTTTGTAACAAGGCTTCGTCTCCTTTAGTTATACTCCAGGTTTCAGAGCCATACAGCACAGCTGGTTTGATCAGTGTTTTGTATATTGTGATCTTCGTGTTACGAGATAGCGCATTTGATTTTAGCAGATGTTGTAGTGCATAGTATATCTTATTTCCAGAGTTCATTCTAGCTTGTATTTCTTCCCTTATTATGTTGGATCAGTTGAAGATTGTACCCAGGTATTTGTATGTTTCCGTTCTTTTAATGGTCATAGTATTTATTTGTATGTGGCCAGAGTTTTTAGCTGTTCCTTCTCTTGAAATTACCATATATTCTGCCTTATCTGGGTTGATAACCAACCCCATTTGTTAAACTTTCTCCTTTAAGTGAGTCAATATTTCCGATTTTATGTTTGGGGATTTGAATTACCGTTATGTAATTACTTTAGTGTCACTAAAGTGTTCTTTTCCCTGCTTTGTTGTCAGATGTTTAATTCTGTTGTTTCCTCATAAAATGTTATTACCGCTACCCCATCAGTATTTGTAATCGTAAATTTCAAAGCTGAGATCTACATCGCGTTGCCTCATTATTTACTTAAATGAGGGATTGCTCGATTTGCTAATTGTAACACTTCAGGTATCGAATATTTACGTGGTTTTTCGTGGGAAAGGTTAGCATGTACTGATTGATTACACGTACATAGCAATTAGTAATGGTCAGATGGTAACGAATAAAATTAAAATTATAATAAAAACGTATAATAAGCAGGCTTGTAAATGGGACATAATTTTCTGTCCCATCCCATCCCATCCCATGGGACATTTCCCATGGGATTCCAATGTTCAAAAATAAGTGCAAGAATGATAACTGTAATTTGACAAAAGCAAACGAGAAACAAAAGAGACACTATTACTATCATCTTTACTACTTTCTGGTTGCTCTCTGGAGATTCTGTAAGCTTGTCCAGCGTGTATTGCAGTATGTCATCAAACTATGTTCTTATGTAGTTGCATTGTCAGAATGATTGTGAACTTTGTGAACAGTCATATATGCCATTAATTCTATTGAGAAAGTTGTTGAATAGAGAATGCTCGCCACCTGATGTATGTGTGTCTAAAAATACTACCACTACTATATGTTTTAACGAAATAATGCACACGATTGACTCATAATAATGTATTAAATCTACCGATAAAACATGCACATCCTCGTTACGTCGAATTTAATGAGTGCCAGGGCATTTACATTCAACTTATGGTGGCGGGGGTGATGTTGACGACATAACTCATGGAGTGCCGATGACGCAAACAATATGGAGCCAGCACCAGGCACACAATACCGCTCACTGCTCGCAATGGGTCCTTTTAATTTTACTAGGTCACGATTTGGGAAATACTCTCATCCGACTTACGGCAACTCTGGATTCCAACTGACCCATTCAAAGTGACGGTAAAATTCCGATGAGCCTATCAATATTGTCATCGCATCTGTTCTTTGAAAAGTCATTCTCAGATCGAAAACTCACCATCTTCCGGGTTGTCAATAACTTTTCTCTTAGTTTTAAACGTCCGTCACGACAATTGGTTGATGCTCAAAAAGGAAAAACAAAAACAATGGAAGGGAAAGTGTGTGTTGGGGGGTGGGGGGGGGGGGGAGAAGGGGGTGTGAATATAACGACTTTGTAATGATACCTCTTAATGAATTTTGATAGTGATATTCGTAGCCGTTCATACTATTCTTTGCTGTATCTGAAGTAGCGCCAAATCTGAGCTGGTACAGATTTCACCCGCTAGAGTAAATCTGGAACATGGTTCTGGCGGTACTAAATGTACCAGCGCCCGCCAAAACACTATCTCTCGGGCCAGCGACACTACCGTCGGATGGACACACATGCCCGAAGTCAACATTGAGGAGGCTAAATAGGTTTTTTTCGACCACGAACATCAGCAGGAGGTCACAGATTCCCCTAAGTATAGCCAGGGTAGGGATCATTTCAATCATAGTGGCGCTCACGCCTGTGGACAGGTCACGCTGACCCAGGGAAATGCTTTTTTAGGATACGCATGGATGCCTGCGTTAGAGTAGTGTCTCACCGTGGTTATCAGGGTTCTCCTGGGTCTTTGATAGTCACACAACAAAACAAACCTTACTTTTGTTTACCTCTCTGTTGTTAGTGGTGCAGTTCTTTTATCGTGTCGTGGTCTGACTAGTTTAGGGATGCGATATCTGGTTGTGATACTCAGCCCACTCCATAGATCTGGCTTGGTTGCAGAGGGATGTTTAAGTATGGGGCCCAGCCCTGCTTTCGATCTCTGTTGTGAACTGTTGTTGTCTATACGGTTGCACTTTGTGTCTCACTGCTGAATGTTTTGTCCCTGAACTGTGAAACTCGATAAATGGAAGTTCCTTTTATTGTGTAGTGTCCCAGTAAGATTAGGAATGTGATATCTGGCTGTGATACGAAGAGCACTTTATAGATCTGGCTTCGTTGCAGAGGTCTTATTAAGTATGGAACCAAGCCCTATATTTATTCCTTACTAGCTGACCCGGTCCGGCTTCGCCCAGACACTGGTGGGGATCATCTCATTTAATTCATATAAGTTGTCATATAAGCTCCCGTTCCCGTTCCCGACTATCTATCTGTCTGTCTGTCTGTCTGTCTGTCTGTCTGTCTGTCTATCTGTCTGTCTGTCTGTCTGTCTGTCTGAAAAGCATTAGAAAGAGCACTTGAAAGATCTTTACATCTTCTCCCAACAATTAACTTGGGTATATGGAGCGGCGGCAGCAGCAGCAGAAGAAGAAGAAAAAGGAGGAGTAGGAGGAGGGAGGAGGAAGAGGGAGGTGGAGGAGGGAGGAGGAGGGAGGAGGAGGAGGGAGGAAGAGATACGCTGAGAGAGGAGGAGGAGGGAAGAGGAGGGAGGAGGAGGGAGGAGGAGGAGACAGGAGGAAGAGGGAGGAGTAGGAGGGAGGAGGGAGGAGGATGTAGGAGGAGGAGGAGGGAGGAGGAGGGAGGAGGAGGGAGGACGATAAGGGAGGAGGAGGGGAGAGGAGGAGGAGGGAGGAAGGAGGAGGAGGGAAAAGGAGGAGGGAAGAGGAAGAGAAGGAGGGGAAGAAGGAGGATTAAGAGGGAGGAGGAAGAGGGAGGAGGAGGGAGAAGGAGTAGGAGGAGAACGCAGGAGGAGGAGGAGGAAGGAGGAGGAAGAGGAGGGAGGAGGAGAGGGAGGAGGAGGGAGAGGGAGGAGGGGGAGGGAGGAGGAGGTAGGAGGAGGAGGAAGGAGGAGGAGGAAGAGGGAGGAGGAGGGAGGAAAAGGGAGGAGGAGGGAGGAGGATAAGGGAGGAGGAGGAGAGAGAAGGAGGAGGGAGGAGGAGGAGAGAGGAGGAGGGAGGAGGAGGAGCGAGGAGGAGGAGGGAGAAGGAGGAGGGAGGTAGGGCTGAGGAGGAGGGAGGAGAAGGAGGAGGAGGGAGGAGAGGAAGAGGGAGGAGGAGCGAGGAGGAGGGGGAGGAGGAGGAAGAGGGAGGAGGAAGAGGAATAAGGAGGGAGAAGGAGGAGGAGGAGAACGCAGGAGGAGGAGGGGGAGGAGAAGGGAGGGGGAGGGAGGAGGAGGAGAGAGGAGGAGGAGGAGGGAGGAGGAAGAGGGAGGAGGAGGGAGAAGGAGGAGGGAAGAGAAGGAGGAGGGGGAGGAGGAGGGAGGAGGAGGAGGAAGAGGGAGGAGGAGGAGGGATGTGGAAGGAGGAGGAAGAAGGTAGAGGGAGGAGAAGGAGGAGAGAGGAGGAGGGGGAGGGAGGAGGAGGGGGAGGAAGAGGAGGGAGGAGGAGAGGGAGGAGGAGAGGGAGGAGGAGGGGGAGAAGGGAGGAGGAGGGAGGAGGAGGAGAGAGGAAGAGGGAGGAGAAGGAGGAGGAGGGAGAAGGAGGGATGAGGGGGAGGAGGGAGGAGGAGGGAGGATGAGGAGGGAGGAGGAGGAGAGGGGAGGAGGAGGACGGAGGAGGAAGCAAGAGGAGTGATTAGGAGGAGGAAGAGGGAGGAGGATGAGGAAGGAGGAGAGCAAGGAGGAGTGAGGAGGGCGAGGAGGAGGGAGAAGGAGGATGAGGGAGGAGGAGGAAGAGGAGGGAGAGGGAGAAGTGGTAGGGGAGGAGGAAGAGGGTAGGAGGAGGATGGGAGAGGAGGAGGAGGAGGATTATAACGCATGTGCCTGTAGATAACTGCAGCGAAAAGGTGGGGAGCATATCATTTAATTCATATACGTAGTCATATAAGCTCCCGTTCCCGACTATCTGTCTGTCTGTCTATCTATCTGACTCGGCGTGGCTTCGCCCAGCTCCTGGCGGGGAGCGTCCCATTAAATTCATACAACAACAAAAAGTAACTTAAAAGAATGTCCTTCCACACACCATCCATTATTTTTTAATGAAAACTGTTATTAATCACCTCAATGACTGTAGATAACTTCTTTAAGCATAAACATATGAGTTACAATGTTATGCATTATGCATTATTTTTATGAAAACTTTGAAAATGACTTAAAGTTTATATCATTATTTATTATAACTCATATTCCTGTATATAAATATAGACAAAGAGTTTATAAATCTTTGAAAACCATGCAAAACTATGACTATAAAGTATATAGCAATGTCATTAAAAGTTATGCCACTTGAAATAACTTTTCTAGAGTTAAGTCCCGCTGCTATATATAAATTATAATGAAAAAGGAAATATTAAATAATATTAAGTAAGTAGCCGATTTTACACTAAATAAATATGACTGTTGGCAGCGCGGGAATGAGAGGAGGACGTGTAGAAAATTTCATCTCAATCGGATGGACCGTTCGCAAACGCATAAAAAAAAATGCGCTTAAAAGTCGTCAGGGTCGACTTCATTGCACCGGGTTTTATCCCATATGGCTCGGTCTCTTTCCGCAGCACGGAAAGCGTCGCACAAAGCACGAACTCCATAGCTCTTAGCGACGACTCACAGGAGTCTCCGAAACATTTAACTCGTAAACCGAAGGGTGCGGCCCCGAATCGAACCCACAACCTTCGGAGCACGAGTCAAACGGCTTGACCACTTCGCCACAGAGACTCCCATGAACGCATAAAGGACATACATACATACTTTCTTTTTTATATATAAGACTAGCTGACCCGGCCCGGCTTCGCCCAGCTCCTGTTGGGGAGCATCTCATTTAATTCATATAAGTAGTCATATAAGTTCTCGTTCCCGTTCTCGACTATCTATCTGTCTGTCTGTCGGTATGTCTGTCTGTCTGAACCTGCCTGGCTTCGCCCAGCTCCTGATGCGGAGCTTCTCATTTAATTCATATAAGTAGTCATATAAGTTCCCGTTCCCGACTGTCTGTCTGTCTGTCTGTCAGTCAGTCCCTCCCTCTCTGTCTGTCTGTCTGCCTGTCTGTCTAATCATTTATTGGTTGCAGTTAGAACAACCTTAGATAAACGAAGACTAACTTACAAAAAGCATTAGAAAGAGCAATTGAAAGATCTTTACATCTTCCCCCAACAATTAACTTGGGTAAATGGGGCGGCAGCAGCAGCAGCACCAGAAGAAGAAAAAGGAGGAGTAGGAGGAGGGAGGAGGAAGAGGGAGGTGGAGGAGGAAGGAAGAGGGAGGAGGAGGGAGGAAGAGATAGGCGTAGAGAGGAGGAGGAGGGAAGAGGAGGGAGGAGGAGGAGGAGGAGTAGGGAGGAATAAGAGGGAGGAGGAGGGATTAGGAGGAGGAGGGTGGAGTAGGAGGGAGGAGGAGGAGGGAGGAGGGAGGAGGAGAAAGGAGAATGAGGGAGGAGGAGGAAGAGAGAGGAGGAGGAGTGAGGAGGAGAGGGAGGAGGAGGGAGAGGGAGGAGGAGGGAGGAAGAGGGAGGAGGAGGGAGTAGGAGGGAGGAGGATGGAGGAGGAGGAGGGGAGGAGGAGGAGGGATGAAGAGGAGGGAGGAGGAGAGGGAGGAGGAGAGAGAGGGAGGAGTAGGGAGTGGGAGGAGGAGGGAGGAGGAGGGAGAAGGAGGGAGGAGGAGGAGAAAGGAGGAGGCTGAGGGAGAGGAGGAGGGAGGAGGAGGGAGGAGGAAGAGGGAGATGGAGGGGGAGGAGGGAGGAGAAGGAGGGGGAGGAGGAGGAGGAGGATGAGGAGCGAGGAAGAGGGAGGAGGAGGAGGGATGTGGAGGGAGGAGGAGAGAGGAGGTAGAGGGAGGTGGGAGGAGGAGAGAGGAGGAGGAAGAGGGAGGAGGAGAAGGGAGGAGGAGGGATGAGGAGGAGGGAGGAGGAGAGGGAGGAGGGGGAGAAGGGAGGAAGAGGGAGGAGGAGGAGGGAGGAAGAGTGAGGAGAAGGAGGAGGAGGCAGGAGGAGGGATGAGGGGGAGGAGGCAGGAGGAGGAAGAGGAGGAGGAGGCAGGAGGATGGAAGAGGAGGAGGAGGGAGGAGGCGGAGGGAGGGAGGAGGAGGAGAGAGGAGGAGAAGGGAGGAGGAAGGAAGAGGAGTGATTAGGAGGAGGGAGGAGGGCGAGGAGGTAGGAGGAGGAGGAAGTCGGATTAGGAGGGAGGAGGAGGAGGAGGAGGAAGAGGGAGGAGGAGGAGGAAGAAGAGGGAGGAGAAGGATGGAGGAGGGAGAGGGAGGAGGGGGAGGGGAAGAGGAAGAGGGTAGGAGGGGGAGGAGGAGGGGAGAGGAAGAGGAGGAGGATTTTAACGCATATGCCTGTAGATAACTGCAGCGAAAAGGTGGGTCTGTCTATCTATATAACCCGGCGTGGCTTTGCCCAGCTCCTGGCGGGGAGCGTCTCATTAAATTCATACAACAATAAAAAGTAACTTAAAAGAATGTCCTTCCACACACCATCCATTATTTTTAATGAAAACTGTTTTAAATCACCTACATGACTGTAGATAATTTCTTTAAGCATAAAAAGATGAATTACAATGTTATGCATTATGCATTATTTTTTATGAAAACTTTGAAAATGCCTTAAAGATTATATCATTATTTATTATAACTCATATGCCTGTATATAACTATAGACAAAGAGTTCATAAATCTTTGAAAACGATGCAACAATATGACTTTAACGTATATAGCAATGTTATTAAAAGTTATGCCCTTTGAAATAACTTTTCTAGAGTTAAGTCCCCTTGATATATAGAAATTATAATGACAAATGAAATATTAAATAATATTAAGTAAGTAGCTTAAAAAAATATGACAGTTTTCAGCGCGGGAAAATTTCATCTCAATTGCATAGACCGTTCGCGAACTCATAAAGGACATACATACAGACATACATTCTTTTTTATATTTAAGACTAGACGACCCGGCCCGGCTTCGCCCATTTCCTGGGGGAGACGTCTCATTTAATTCATATTCGGCCTCTGCTCCCGTTCCCGTTCTTAAAGCGGGGAGCATCTCATTTAATTCATATTCGGCCCCTGCTCCCGTTCCCGTTCCCAAAAAAGACGGCACGGCTCGGCTTCGCCCAGCTCCTAGCGGGGAGCGTCTCATTTAATTCATATTCGCTCCCGTTCCCGACTATCTGTCTGTCTGTCTGTCTGTCTGTCTGTCTGTCTGTCTGTCTGTCTGTCTGTCTGTCTGACCCGGCCCGGCTTCTCCCAGACCCTGGCGGGGGCATCTTATTTAATTCACATTCGGCCCCTGCTCCCGTTCCCATTGCCAAAGTGGGGAGCATCTCATTTAGTTCATATTCGGCCCCTGCTCCCTTTCCCGTTCCCAAAAAAGAAGACCCGGCCCGGCCCCTCTTCGCGCAGCTCCTGGTGTGGGGGAGGAAGGAGGAGGGATAAGGAGGAGGATGGAGGAGGAGGAGGAAGGAGGAGGAGGAGGGAGAAGGGAGGAGGAGAGAGGAGGAGGAGGGAGGATGAGAGAGAGGAGGAGGGAGGAGGAGGCGGGAGGGGGAAGACGGAAGAGGAGGAAGAGTGAGGAGGAGGAGGGAGGAGGAGGCAGCAGGAGGAGGAGGGAGGAGGAGGGAGGAGGAGGAGAGAGGAGGTGGAGGGAGGAGGAGGGAGGAGAAGGGAGGAGAAGGAGGGAGGAGGAGGAGGGAGGAGGCAGAAGGAGATGGGGGAGGGAGGAGGAAGGAGGAGGAGGAGGGAGGAGGAAAGAGGGGGAATGATGAGGGGGGATTAGGAGGAGGAAGTAGGAAGAAGAGGGAGGAGGATTAGGAGGGAGGAGGAGGGAGGATGGAGGAGGAGGAGGAGGAGGGAGGAAGAGAGAGGAGAAGGAGGAAGGAGGGAGGGGAAGAGTGAGGAGGAGGAGAGAGAAGGAAGAGGGAGGAGGAGGAGGGAGGAGGAGGAGGAAGGAGGAGGAAGAGAGGGAGGAGAGGAGGGGGAGGACGAGGGAGGAAGAGGAGGGGGAGGTGGAGGGAGGAGGAGGAGGAGGGAGGAGGTGGAGGGAGGAGGAGGAGGGAGAGGGAGAAGGAGGGATGGGGAGAAGAAGGGAGGAGTAGGGCGGAGCAGGAGGGAGTAGGACGGATTAGGAGGAGGAGGGAGGAGGAGGGAGGAGGAGAGAGGAGGAGAGCGAGGAGGAGGGAGGAGGAGGAAGAGGGAGGAGGGGAGGGAGGAGGAGGAAGGAGGGAGGAGGAGGAGTAAGAGGGAGGAGGAGAGAAGGAGGAGGGGAGGAGGCGGAGGGGAGAGGAGGAGGGGAGGAGGATTATCACTCATATGCCTGTAGATAACTGCAGCGAAAAGGTCCACCTATTTGAGAAAGATGCAACAATTTTACATATACAGCAATACTATTAGAAGTTATTTCCCCTCGCTATATATACATTATAATGTACATTACAATAATACATAATATTAAGTAAATAACTGTTTGTACACTTACAAAATATGAGGGAACGGGAATGAGAAGAAGACATGTAGAAAATTTCATCTCAATCGGATGGACCGTTCGCGAACGCATCAAGGACATACATACAGACATACATTTTCCTTTTAGATATAAGATGTGAATTGTAATTGTCAATAAGATTGTACTTCGTATCTTAATGGTGGATGATTTGTATAAGGGGCGTTCATTTGAAATCCGTTCGTGCCGCACAGCACATAATTGCGTACATTGAAAATGATCATGTCATAGTCATGTGATAAGTACTGACCAATGAATAAAAGAGCACGTGCTTATCGTCCCATGATGCATAGGTTATGTTTCAGACCGTTGAGAAAATGGCTGGGTTGATCTAAAATCCGTCCAAAAATGCTCAAAGAGCGGTGATTAAGTTCCTTTCACTTGGGGGATGTCGACCAGTGGGCATTCATCGAAGAATGCAGGCAGCGTACGGTAACAATTGTGTGTTGAAGACAACAGTGACAAACTGGGCTCGAATGTTTTGGAAAAGATCTCTGTCGGCCGGGTCAAGAGCATATTGTTGCAACAGAAAAAAAAACATCGCCAAATTGATGCAGCAGTACAGATGGACCGTTGTCGAAGCATACGTTCGCTAGCGAAAGAATATGATGTGTCAATTGGGACAATTCAAAAGGTCGTTCGTAAGAAACTGCAATATCGGAAGGTGTGTTCACAGTGGGTACCACGAATGTTGACCGACCACCAACAAGAGGAACGCGTGGGATTGTGTTTGAACCACTTGCTGCGTTACAAAGTGGAGGGTGGTGCATTTCTCTTCGGCATAGTGGCAGGCGATGAATCATGGTGTCACCACTTTGAGCCGAGCAGCAAAAGAGAGAGCATGCAATGAAAGCATGCTGGATCACTAAAAGCCAAACAGTTCACGTTACAGGTTTCCGCTGGTAATGTTATGCTTAGCGCATTTTTTTACCATGATGGGCTATTGTTGGCCGACTTTAAAGAACCTGGTGTTTTTAAAAACAATCAAAACTCTTAAACACAAACCT
>JACEFZ010019467.1:0-12500 GCA_014155875.1 Cepaea nemoralis
TTCTATCTATCTATCTATCTATCTATCTATCTATCTATCTATCTATCTATCTATCTATCTATCTATCTATCTATCTATCTCTCTGTCTGTCTGTCTTTCTGTCTGTCTGCCTGCCTGCCTGCCCGTCCGTCCGTCTCTCCCTCCGTCTATCCAAATCTATCTATCTATCTATCTATCTATCTATCTATCTATCTATCTATCTATCTATCTATCTATCTATCTATCTATCTATCGCCAGGGGACTTAACCTAAGATATAGCAATGCTACTAAACGTTATGTCCCTTTATATATTTTTTCTTATGGTAAGTCATGTAATTTAATTATTAAATTTAGTAAGTAAATAGCTGATTCTACACTAAAAAAACTTATATATATATATATATATATATATATATATATATATATATATATATATATATATATATATATATATATATATATATCAGTTTTTTTAGTGTAGAATCAGCTATTTACTTACTAAAATTTAATAATTAAATTACATGACTTACCGTAAGAAAAAATATATAAAGGGACATAACGTTTAGTAGCATTGCTATATCTTAGGTTAAGTCCCCTGGCGATATATATATATATATATATATATATATATATATATATATATATATATATATATATATATATATATATATATATATATAAAGACGATGTGTGTATGTATGTCTGTAGGGATGTATTTGATGCGTTCGATAAAGGTCCATCCGATTGAGATGAAATTTTCTACATGTATTCTTTTCATTCCCGTCCAGCCAACTGTCATAGTTTGTTAGTGTACAATCGGCTATTTACTAACTAAAATTTAATATTTAAATTTACATTGTCATTTATATATAGCGAGGGGACTTAACTTAAGAAAAGTTATTTCAAGGAGCATAACTTTTAATTGCATTGCTATATATTTTATATATAGATTGTTGCATTGTTTTCAAAGATTTATAAACTCTTTGTCTACAGTTATTTACAGGCATAGGATTTATAATAAATAATGATATAATCTTTAAGGCATTTTCAAAGTTTTCATAAAAATAATGCATCTATTTAAATAGTGAACATTTTCTAACTCATCTTTTTATTTTTCTTCAACAGCACATTAATTGTTTTTAACATTCTCATATGTATGGCGCGTTACACCCACGTTGGGTATTTATGATGCCCATGTTAAACATTTCCTCAACGAGTTACTTTTCATGCATTTTAATGCTTATTGTTCTTTTGTTGTCAAAGAATTGCTTCATAAGAGATGTTGAATGAAAGAATGTATGAGAGGAAATAGAGAAGTAGGGCAGAATGTAGGACGGGCCTGCGAAAGATTTTCGTTCGTTAAAAAAAAAAGTAATGTTTTTGTGAGAGAAAGTTAATTGCATATAGTTTGCAGTACTCTGCAGTCAACGCACCGCAAACCATTTATTGGCTATTCGTGATATCTTGGTAAGTTTACTTTAGATAGATCTCTTCCAATCATATTTTCTACTATCAATCTATCTATTCTTCTATTCTATCTATATTTTTAACGGGAACGTGCCGAACTAACTAACTAACTAACAAACTAGCAAACTAACTAACTAACTAACTATCTAACTAACTAAGCTATAAGAACAATCACCAGGAAACGTGCAGTGCTAGAGCACACTGTCAAAAGACAACACATTCTTACAAGAAACACTAGGAGAACCACATGGAGACATACAGACTGCTAAATTAACCAATGGAAGAAGCAACGGGCAAGGCATACTCTAGACCAATATATATATATATATATATATATATATATATATATATATATTGTCCACTGACTTGACAAATATTGACGATGTGAGAAAAACGGCTGTGATTGATGCTGAACTCAATCGTCTTAACATTGATATTGCTGGCCTGCAGGAGACTCGCCTCGCTGAGGAAGGGTCACTCAGGGAAAACAATTACACCTTTTTTGGAAGGGAAGAGGGCAGGCAGAAAAAAAGGCAACACGGTGTGGGCTTTGCAGTGAAGAATTCGCTACTGGGAATGATTGATATCCCAGCTGGAGGTAATGAAAGATTATTATCACTGCGCTTGGCAACCTCTTGTGGATTTGCCACCATTCTCACTGCATATGCACCGACACTCGCTTCCTCTGATGATGTGAAAGATACATTCTATGAGCAGCTAGACTCTGCGATCAAGGCAGTTCCAAAATCCGACTACATTTATATGCTCGGTGATTTCAATGCTCGTGTGGGCAAGGACTCGAGTTCATGGCCAGTGTGCCTTGGAAAATACAACATCGGTCGCATGAATGATAATGGGCAAAGGCTGCTGGAGCATTGCACTAGAAATGACCTATGTATTACAAACTCCTTTTTTAAAACAAAAGAGATGCATAAGGTCACATGGAACCATCCAAAATCCGGCAATTGGCATCAGCTGGACTTCATTATCACACGGAGACAACATCTGAACAATACATCATTAACTCGAAGTTACCACAGTGCTGACTGTGATACAGATCATTCTTTGGTTGTTGCAAGGGTTAGGCTGAGACTAAAGAGAATCTACACAGCTAAACACAAGTCTAGCCGCAGGATTAATATTATTAACACTCACGATCCTGGAAAGTGCTTTGAATTTCAACAGCAACTTGAGGACGCTTTCAATGATACATCAGAAAATTGTATAGTAAATGATAAATGGAGTAAACTTAAGGAAACTATTATAAAACAGCGGTAGGGGTTTACGGCACTGTGGATCATAAGAGGCAGGACTGGTTTGCGGCAAACAGCCAGATAGTGCAGCCCTTGATTGATAAAAAGAAGATAGCTCTCTTAAGAAACAAGGAAAGACCAACGCGTAACACTCTGAGTGAGCTGAAGCAAGCGAGGAAGGATGTACAAAAGGCTGCCAGGCAGTGTGCGAATGACTATTGGATCAAGTTATGTGAGTCCATTCAAATCGCAAGTGATAAGGGAAACATCAGAAGCATGTATGAAGGGATAAAGAAAGCCTGTGGTCCAATGATCAAAAGAAGTGCACCGCTGAAAACCTTGACTGGAGAAATCATCACTGATAAGAAACAGCAGATGGATAGATGGGTCGAGCACTATTTAGAGCTTTACTCAAGTGAGACCAAGCTGGCAGATGATGCCCTCAACGCCATAGAGGCCCTGCCAACTCTTGACCACCTAGACACACTTCCCACTATAACAGAAGTTAAGTGTGCTATAAATGAGCTTGCATCTGGCAAGGCTCCAGGTAAGGATGGCATTCCAATAGAGGTGTTCATGAGTGGGCAAGACACCCTCGCTCTACAGATCCACCAGCTAATAGAGCTATGCTGGCGAGAAGGACAAGTCCCACAGCATTTCAAAGATTCAAACATCATAACGCTGTACAAGAACAAGGGAGATCGGAGCGACTGCAACAACTATAGGGGTATCTCACTTCTGTGTATTGTTGGGAAAGTATTTGCCAGAATTGTCCTGCGCAGACTTCAAGTCCTGGGAGATCAAGTCTACCCCGAATCACAGTGCGGCTTCCGTCAGAACCAGTCTACCATTGATATGATATTCTCATTGCGACAGATGCAAGAAAAATGCCGGGAACAAAATCAGCCACTGTTTATTGCCTTCATCGACCTCACAAAGGCATTCGATTTGGTCAGTCGTGAGGGTCTGTTCAAAGCACTAAAGAAGATTGGCTGTCCACTAACTCTTCTGTCCATTGTGGAATCGTTTCACGGAGGCATGAAGGGTATAATCAAGTTTGATGGCTCAACTTCAGAAGAGTTTGAAATCAAGAGTAGAGTTAAGCAAGGTTGTGTACTATCCCCCACCCTCTTTGGGATATACTTTTCACTTCTACTGAAATATGCCTTTCGTATCAGGATGACGGTATATACATTCACTCACGCTCAGATGGTGGCCTCTATAATGCTCAGAGATTGAAGGCCAAGACCAAAATTAGCAGGGTACTAATCAGAGAGTTGATTTTTGCGGATGATGCTGCGATTACGACCCACTCTGAGGAAGAATTACAACATCTATTATCTGCATTCTCCAATGCTTGTTCTGAATTTGGTTTAACAATTAACAAAAAGAAGACACAGATTATGTCACAAGGTGCACATGGTGTACCATCAATCTTTATTGACGACGCCGAACTGGAGGTAGTAGACCATTTTACATATCTTGGATCAGAGGTAAATAGTAAATTATCCCTCGATCAGGAAATCAACATCAGGATTGGCAAGGCAGCAACAACAATGAACATGTTAGCAAAAAGAGTCTGGGAGAACAGGAAGCTTACTGCCAAAACAAAAGTCCTCGTCTACCAAGCCTGTGTCCTTAGTACTCTTCTTTATGGCAGTGAAACCTGGACAATGTACTCACGCCAAGAGAAACGTTTAAACAGCTTTCATATGCGGTGTCTGCGAAGAATACTTGGTATTAAGTGGCAAGACAAAATCACAAATACTGAAGTATTGGAAAGATCAGGTTGTGTGACGGTGTATTCCATGCTCAGTCTTCGTAGACTTAGATGGATAGGACACGTTAGGAGGATGGATGATGGTAGAATACCAAAGGACATCTTTTTTGGTGAATTACAGACGGGTAGGAGATCTCAGGGTCGACCTCTACTACGATACAAAGATGTGTGTAAGCGGGACATGATTGATACAGGCATTGATAATGCACAATGGGAGCACGTCGCCGCTGAACGTGATGCATGGAGGGCAACTATCAGAAATGGAATGAAGACAAAGGAGAAAATGATTGCAGATAAAGCGCACACAGAGCGTGAGAGACGTAAGATGGTGCAAAATGGTGGAAATGACCATGTTTTCATGACATTGTTCCATAATCCCTGGGATTGGTGTTGACCGCTAGCACAAAATTAGTAGGTTGGTAGTGAATCATAACGTCAGAAAAGCAAACATACTCATAGGTATTAACGACACCATGAACAACCAACAGATCACAGTGTCTCAACTGCTATCACTCTAGAACGTGTTAAGTCATTCTTTCCCCTAACGCGTCTATTTTCTCCTCTTCCATCATACACCTTAGTTATTGGTTCCAGTATCGTCCGGCTGACATAAATATCAACGTATTACCGAACTTTTGTTCTCATAACAACATACATTTAATCAACAACATGTCATTCTGCACTTCACAGGCAGGTGCACACACAAAAAAAAACGTCTTTATAAAGATCAAATACATATGTCTACATTGGGCACCAGCTTGCACGCCAAAAATAGCAAATACCGAGAACGGACACAACACACATCCGACACTGGATCGTGTGGGACACTCAAAACTATTGCGCCTGAAACTCAAGCCAGACGATATACCCTTGTCACATCAAGTACCAACTGGCCAGAAGTTCGTAGATCATTCATGACTACTGCACTTGAAAACCAAACCAGACGAAATACTTTCACCACACCAGTTCCCTGCATTTCACTACATGCAAATCGACCTCTCCGTAATACATCCTCCTTCTCACAGAAGGGTGATAATTACGAAGACATGCTCCCTCTTCTCCTCAGCAAGGAACCATCTATCAGAAATAACAATGTGCCACTCCAGCCTCCTACTAGCCACGAATCAGAGCCTGTAGTTGGTAGTCGTTACATACCCGGGAGACACCAACTGTATCCATTTAATTGTAACCCAGATTTGTTGCACCTTATACGTTTTAGTCCAACGACACATCGTCAAGCATACATGGTGTCGCTGTAACAACGACCAAAACGACCATTATATTTATAAGCGAGTCAGCAAAAATTTACACTGGATCTTGGTACAAGAAAAAGCATCTCCTAGAACGTTTATCTTCTTATTTGGTTTTATCTACTAACGTAATAGTGGATACATGACTAAAACATTGCCTTGTATAATTCTCTGCATTCATTGAACTTATTCAGTTGTGTATCTTTTATAATCCTTCTTAACGTGTTTTACTGTGAGTGAGGAGGTATTCACGGCTCGTCTGTATTATTCTGTGCACACACACACACATACTCGCACGCACGCGCGCGCACACACACACACACGGATATATATATATATATATATATATATATATATATATATATATATATATATATATATATATATATATATATATATATATATAATGCTAATTGGGGTCCTAACCAATACCTAGAGCCGCTGTGCATGACGTCAGAGTTGTGTATATTGTTAATTTAGAGTGCTTTTCTTTCCGTTCATATTATTTACATATGATATATATATATATATATATATATATATATATATATATATATATATATATATATATATATATATATATATATATATATATATATATATATATATATATATATATATATACACATATGATATTTGTTTTCTTCGGATATATGTTGCTATCGTGATCCTTCATAAAATCTTATATCTAGATGGTTGTTGTTCTTTGATGCGCACTAAGTTTTGTTTTTACATGGGCAGGTCGATGTCAGTGATTTTATTTCTATGTAATCATCTGTATGCGTGTTACTAGACTATGCGTCTAGTGTCTCATAGGAGTCACTTATCGTATCATTCATTCGTGTGTATATCTATATATTTGTTTAACAATATTTCCAGAAACTTTATGAAACTAGTTGTCATATATATATGGGAGTATAGGAAAATACCCCCTCACTACCTTGTGCTTGTAGAGTGACTGGGTGAGTACAGAGTGATATTATTAGTACTACGAATTTACGTACACAGTAGTGTGGGTGTACTTAGGGAAGGTACACAAAGACGAGCAGCAGAGTCTTTACATTTATAGTTTGCGGACAGACAGCAACGTGTCCACAAGTACATGATGCCTACTTTAATGGAATATATTGAAGCAGGTGAAAGGTTAGGCCTGAAGGGTAAAGAGTTACAGGAGTATGCAGAAGCAAAAGAACAAAAACAGGCAGAAAGAGAACAAAGACAAGCTGACAGAGAACAGAGACAGGCTGAACTCGAAACCAAGCGTCTACAGGAAGAGAAAGAGACACAATTGAAACTAGAAATGGAACAACAAAAATACCTACAGGAAGTAAAGTTAGCTGAAATGGAAAACAAGCGTCTACAGGAAGAGAGAGATAGACACAAATGAAAATGGAATTTGAGAAAGCGAAGATTAAGATGGAAGCGGAAATTGCTATAAGAAAGTTAGAATTTGCATCTAAGGGTCAAAGTGAAGAAAGCAGAAGATCTTCCCATTCCTCACAGAGACTAAAACTTCCATACTTTACAGACCGTGATAATCTTGAAGCTTATCTGTCGAGATTCGAAGCAAGTGCGAAAGCGTTAGGCATCCCAGAAGGCGAGTATGCGATTAGACTGAGCGAGTATCTAACGGGAAGGCCCTAGATACCATGTTTAATTTACATGTGGAAGAAAGAAACAACTATACTATTTTGCGTAAGCGTTTGCTTACAAAGTTTCAACTAACTGAGCATGGATACAGAACAAAGTTCAGACAATTAGTGCCAGAGACAAATCAGGATTTTACAGATTTTGTCAATACAGTTAAGAACACCTTTAAGAAATGGATGGAGCTGGCAGAGGTTGGAAAAGATTTTAATAGATTAGTGGACTTGATTTTAAGAGACAAAGTATTAGCTTCATGTAATGCAAACTTAGTGGCTTTCTTTGAAGAACGTAAGTTAGGGCCAAATTACATGATTGCACATCCAAACAGCTCTATTGGTAGAGAAATGAGTGAGGAAATAGTCTGTGCAGCGAATACAAAACAGTGATCAGACCTAGATCGAAGAGTGTGGATTCGGCACATAAATGTGAGCAGCAAGAATCTCAAGATAATGGTTTTCGTGGCAACCATCTTGGCAGAGCAGGACGGTACCCATACAAAAGGGGGAATTTTCAGAGAAGTCCAAAAAGTCATGCCGGATGTTGGAATTGTGGGAGCTGGAGACATAAGGCAGCACAGTGTGATGCACAACCACAGAGTGAGCCTACGAATAACAGGAAAAAGGAGATCATCTGTTTTAAATGTGAAAAAAAAGAACCATTTCAACTATGAGTGTAGGATGGGAGAAACAGAGCACTCAAATTCAGCGCAAGTAATTGAAACATTTAACAAGGAGAGTTGTAGTGGATGCAAACCTCTGTTTGATAAAGACAGTGAACCGGTCTTTATGTGTGGTCACACAGTTAAGGCAGGATCAGCAGTGCATGCAGGAGGATGTTTGAAGATGCATCATGGGTTTGTTAATGATAGGCCAGCGTTAACAATTAGGGGTTCCGGATGTACATCCATCGGAGTTGGAAAGAGTTTAATAGATCCCTCGGATTACACAGGGAAAAAGATTAGGTGCATTACATTTAATGGGACAGTAGAATTCTACCCAGTAGCCGTGATAACAGTAAAAACACCATATATCACAGGAAGAGTGACAGTGTGTGTTCTGGACTCACCAGTGGCGGATCTGATCATTGGAAATTTGCCAGGAGTTAAAGATTGTACAGATGAAGAAGTAGTGCATTGGGACCATAAACATAGTTTAAGCAGTAACGTGGTAGTTACCAGAACAAAACCTAAATTAGAGAGTATAGCTGAACAAGAAGAGGCACTTGAAGTAGACATAGGGACTGAGGACAAGGATAGTACAGCTGAGCAGGTGAGAATGGATTTCAAATATAGCTGTAGGAAATCCCAGAGACAAGATGCTACTCTGGACAAATGTGTCCAAGGGTGTAGTAAAGTGAGACATAGGCAATCAAAGAAGGGTAGATGGTGCTTCGGAAGGAAGAACAATACTCTCACTCGCCGGTTTTTAGATGGTGGAACTGCATGTGGGCAAGGAGTAGTACCGTTCGCACATAGAGACCGATATACTAGAACAGCTCAGGATAGGGCTTGGGCAGTTCACATATGAGTAAGGCGTAAGCAGCAGAGAGCAGGATGCCAGGTATATTGGCCAGGATTTAATAAAGAGGTCAGACTAAACAGAGACTCCAGTGTAACGGTACAATATACAGATAGTAATGTTAACACAGTTCAAAAGAGTGTTAACGACAACATTGAATCAGGGTTAGGATTAGCAAAAAGATATTTTAAAGATATAGGAAACATGAGGCATGGGTACGTGAAGGGTAGACACAGCATCAATAGGAATCAGAGGTGGGTTGATGCAAGAAAAGAACCACCTGATATATGGTCGGTATATCAACTCTCCAGATAGTTGATGGAAGACAGAGGCAATGCAACGCCTCGACATTTATTCATGGACCATTATTAGCGAAGTTACATAGTTTGTGTGGTATTGAAGATGTTAATAAACCTGCGGGTACATAAATATAATGCTTTTCTATGTTATGTGGATTATTATGCCATGTATTAGCTCATGCATTGGCACACAAGATGGAAAGTTGGTGGTATTGATGTGTTGGTAATATGGAAGTTTACTATGATTATTTAATGTATTATTTAAGGTGGTACCTAAAGTAAGATGGAGTCATACTTAGGGCTACCCAGGCAATATGTCGGGGTCACATATTTGATAGGTATTAGGCTCCCAACATTTGAAAACGATGTTTTCTTTTAAGAGGGGGGTAATGACATATGCCTGGGTCATTGACATTGAGGTGAGTGACCTGTAGCGGGACTATGAGAAAAACAACCAGCCCTGAGAAATAATGGTGAGGGTAGATGGAGAGCCCCAGGGTGGATGGTGCGAAAGACAGTGTATTTTTGTGTGAAGTCAGGAGACTGAAAAGGGAGTTGCGGCTGAGACCGACTGAGGGTCGGTTCGTGTGTTTTGGACAGTGGATGTTTAGATACCGAGCGGGTCGGTAGTCTAAGGTGAGAAGCGGAGTTAGAGATCCCCGTCTTGTGTTGTTCTCCGAGTTTTGAATAGAGGCCAAAACTCAGAGTGGGTTGAAGAGTTAGTGTAGGCCTAGACCTAGTGTGTGGGTTGTATTGTGTGAGGTCCAGCCGTGGATCGTAGCTGGATAGCTATAGACCTAGACCCAGTGTGTGGGTTGTAATGTGTGAGGTCCAGCTGTGGATAGTAGCTGGATAACTGTTTTGTGAATTGGAGATTCACAAGACCTTGAGAAGGCAGTATTGTGTGCTGGTTAAGTTGTGAGGAGGATATTTATATTCTATGGATTATATTGTTTCTGGATATAGAGTTGTGTTCCGTTTGTCCGTGTTCTTTCTGCAATAAAGGATTATGTGCGCCAACTCAATCTTGTTTAATGACTGGTGGATGTGGACTACTGGGGTGAGTTGTATGATGAGACAGGTGGCTAGCTCAACTTACACTCCGTAATGACATACAAAGAACATTGAACCCTAGACAACGACCATGTCACTCAATTATTATAAGAACAATGTGATATATATATATATATATATATATATATATATATATATATATATATATATATATATATATATATATATATATATATATATATCCGTGTGTGTAAAGTGGGGGTGGGTGGCATTTTGGAAAGGGAGGAAATGATATTCTGAACATTTAGTGAAAGGGTGCATGGGCCAAAAATGGTTGAGGATCACTGTGATAGATCATACCATTTTAATTAAACATCTAGAAGCAATGAGGGTAAGCTTTAATATATTGACAATAATAAAATCCTTTTAACTAAACAGAAAACAAGTAGCATCACACAATAAATCGTTACTTCAGACCATCACCTTCAATATTCGAGTACCTCAGGGCCCTATACATAGCCCTCTATTATTTGCCATTTATATAAACAATCTTCCCTTATATCTTTCGTCGTCCTGCTATCTATTTTCAGACGCCTGCACAGTATATACAAAAGCTAGGGACTGCAATCTGCTAGAATCGTCATTGCAAGAGGAACTGAATAGTGTGGTTAACAGTAGTTATGCAAAGTGTATGCACATTAACTTTCCTAATTCAAAATCTATGTTAATTGCAAAGAGGCAAAGACCTCACACTCTAAACTCATAGAGAACTCTTCAGCTGCATATTGGTAGCACGTCTGTAGAAATTGTAACCGAGCACAAAGCACTAGGTCTTATCATTGATATAAATCTAACATGTAATTCCCATGTTCACGCTCTCGTTAAACAAATAGCAAAAAAGGTATATCAAATTGCCACAATTAAATATTTCCTTGATGAAAACACAAGAAAGATATTCTATACTTTTCACGTGTCTTAGACAACTTATAGAAAAATCAATTGAATTCAATGAAACACTCTACTTAGCCTTTGTCGACCAAGAAAAGGCATTTGATAGGGTAGATAGAAACAAGCTGTGGGAAATCCTTAAACAATATGGAGTGAGTACACATCTAACAAACCTATGTAGAAGTTTATACAACAACAGTGAATGCATAGTGAGAGCAACTGGAGAACACTCAGAACCCTTTACCATAAGATCTGGAGTACGACAAGGTTGTGTCCTGTCCCCTCTCTTGTTCATAACATATATAGACAACATATGTAAAGAAACCAGCCAAGCAGAGACAGCAAGAATACCGCATGACGAGAACACAGAAGAAGAACCATCTGCAAATCTAACCATTAGAGAACTCCTGTTTGCGGACGACCAAGCACTAATAGCAAAATCAGAAGCTGAATTACAAGACCACATGAACAGTCTAAACGAAATGTGTAGGGAACATAACATGAAAATGAGCACAAGCAAAACAGAGGTAATGACTATAGCTAAAGAAGAACAAACAGCAACAATTCACCTAAACGAACATCCCTAGAAACAAGTAAAGAGCTTCAAATACCTAGGAAGTATAATATCATCAAATGGCAGATCAGAAGACGAGATCGAAAATAGGTGCAATAAGGCAAATCAACTCATTGGACAAATGGCACCAATACTAAAGAACAAACATGTATCAATAACTACTAAGAAAGCACTTTACAACACAATCTTCCTACCAACTCTGTGCTACCAATGCCAAACCTGGACAATGACAGAAAAAGAGAAAAGAAAAATCACAACAACAGAAATGAGGTTTCTGAGAAGAATACTCAACGTATCAAGAAGAGATAAGATCAGAAATGAAGAAATCAGGATTAAAGTAGGGGTTAAAGCTGCTCTAGATTTTATTAGAAAGCAGCAAGTCAAATGGTTTGGCCATGCAAGTAGGCTACCAGTCAACAGCATGCCACAACAAGCAATGATGTACAGACCAGATGGAAACAGAGGAAGAGGCCGACCACGTAAACGTTGGACGGAGGGAATAACAGAATCCATGGGAATGTCGATATACGAAGCCCATAACCGGGCACTCTCACGAAGTTTATACTTCACCTCGACACCGCAAGGTACAAGAGGAACATGATGAGATGAGATGAGACGTGCAAACACATATTGTCTATTGCTCCACAATCTGGAATGGATGCTCCAAATTCTATAACAAAACGCCTTTATTAACCCTAGAAAAGTGCAGTGGATTTAATTAATGGTACACAGTTTACCGACAATTTTAACCTACATGAACGTCTTCAGTTA
>JACEFZ010019467.1:17500-85219 GCA_014155875.1 Cepaea nemoralis
GCCATCCAGGTACTTGCCTCTAGATCTTCCCCTTGGTCTGTTCCCCTCGATCTTACCAGTTGTCACCAAGTTCTCCAAATAATTTCTTCTCATAACATGCCCAAAAAATTGTGATTGTCTACGTCTAATGTCTCTAATCAGTCTACGATCTTCATTTGTTTCTTGAAGGACGTGTTCATTGGTCTTTCTGGCTGTCCATGGTATTCTTTGCATTTTCCTCAGAAACCACATTTCTACAGCCATCAGATGTTTTTCAGCCTGACTGCTCATTGTCCAAGCTTCACATCCATATAAAAGTACAGGTTCTATGTAGCATCTCAACACTCTTTTTCTCGTTTCAATTGACATCTTTTTATTGGTCAGTATGTTTTGACAGATGCATACTCTCAAAAATCAATTTTTCTTGTAGTTCTTTCTGTCCTCCTCCACAATTTATTAAGTTGTTTAAGATTTTGAAGAGTAATAGATTTTATTCTTTTAATTTCCTTCACCGTGTCACCATTGTTGGCAATTAATGACGCAAGATATTCGAAATTTTCCACTACCTCCAATTATTCCTCATTAACATATATTTCTTTCTCCACAATAGTTTTATCTCTACGCATTATATTTGCTTTTGCGATGTTAAGATATAAGTTGTGATTTTCGCTGTTCTTTTAGGTTGAGGTTATTAATTGCTCTTTATCATTATGTGATGTGAATAGTAATACTTTTTCATCAACATATGGAATATCTGCTATTTCATGACCACTGATATTTATGGCATCATATTGCTCCTTAGTTATATCATCTCTGGCATTTCTCATTATATTTTCGGTGCACAGGTTAAACAAACAGGGGGACAGCACACAGCCATGACGGACTCCGTGCTTAATGTCAAACCAGTCTGATGTTTCGCCATCTATTCTAACCGCTGCTTGTTGGACTAGAAGAGTATTTTTATAAGTTGTGCTACATGTGATGTAAAGCCCATTTTCCTCATGATTTTCCAAAGTTTCTGATGTTGTACATCGTCAAATGCTGTTGAATAATCCACAAAACATGATAATAGGTGTACATTAAATTCTGTACACTTCTATATTATTAAAGGCATGCTGAGTGTGTGATCTCTTGTTCCTCTTCCTTGCCTAAATCCAACTCGAACCATATTAATCTCTTCTTCCATTTTCTTACGAAGTCTTCCCATTATGTTTTTTAGTAGATTTTCCTTACATGGCTGATCAAGGCAACAGTTTTATACTTGGTGCATAATTTCAGGTTTCTATTTTTTGCTATTGGAATGAAGAAAGTTCTCTTCCAATTTTTTGGCAATATACCAGATCTAAAATAATGTTTTCTTGTAGTTAATTCGAATAACGAAGACATAAACAATAGATTTCACGATGTATTGCATGGCATATTTGGCTGCATCTCGTCATTTATTCTATTTTTATTCATATTGTGTGAGTTCTGCAGTATATACCTGACCAGATGCAGCCAAATATGCCAGGTAATAAATCGTGCAATTTATTGTTTGTGTCTTCGTTATTCATATACCATATTTCCATATCATTTTATATAATGCGTTACAGAGACTAGTAATAATAATAATAATAATAATAATAATAATAATAATAATAATAATAATAATAATAATAATACACATATTCTAAGAGAAGTAACAAAAGCACAACTGTGCTCTACAAATGCGTCTATCATCTTCATACTAGGCTCACTCACCTCCTAGACATGACTACCACATCTTCCCCTGGTGCCCTCTGTCCAGCAAAGACAGCCACTCACTGCAGGAAGTAAAACAACTGGTTAATGAGAAAGGAAAATTGTCAGAGGATGGGCTATGACAGGCGGAAGTGACAATCCCGCTTGTGTCAGTTTCGAGAGAATCACTTCAGATGATTAGAGTTTTGGGAAATTATCCAGTTGCGAGAATCGCGAGTAATGTACTGTTTATGTGATCTGTAGTCATTTTATTATCACTAGTATTACCATCACACAGAGACTGTGGCATGGAGGAATATCATCAGCAGAGTTTATTCAGAACACCAAAGACTGACATCTGTGGGGTGACATGAACGCCGACGCTAGCAGATAGGGCACATGATGATGATGATGATTATTCCCATCAATAGTGTAACCACTATAATCATTATTATAATCATTATATTACCATGTCTGTTTTTCTTTTTTAATCCCCTGCTTCTTCCATACATTGTCCTTGTTGTGGAGCCAGGCATATACAACCACACTCAAGCATCCTAAAATAGATTGCTGTGTTTGTTATTGTGTCTTCCGCTTAGTTAGATTGCGTCATTTGTTATTGCATTTTCCCCGTTAAAAAGACTGCTTCGTTTGTTATTGTCTTCCAGTTAAATAGATTGCTTCGTTTGTTATTATGTATTTCCCTTTCTTGGATTGCGTTGTTTGTTATTGTGTCTTACAATTAAATAGATTGTCCGTTCATTGTTGTGTCTTTCCCGTAATTAGATTGTTTCAATTCTTATTATGTTTTCCCCCTAAAATGATTGCCTCGTGTGTTATTGTGTAACTACTTAAATATATTGCCTCATGTTTTATAGCGGCTTCCCCTTGAATACATTAATTCTTTTCATGTTTTCATTGTGTCAGGTCTTAGATATGACTGAGCTACCGTATGACAGTACACGGTACTACCTGCATCTGTTAGCGCCGAATGTTGGGCGACGCTTACCAAACCCGGCACCCCACATTGTGCCAACGGCTTCGGGCGGAGGAGCGCAATTTGGAGGGTACAAGCCTTATCTTAGTGCGAGGAAATGCAACCTAAAGACTAAATGTCATGGCAAGGGCAGGCCAGACCCTAAGCCTTGGTTGGCAACTGGTCCAGGATTGAAGCTCCGACAGGCGGACAGTTAAAGCATGGCTTTACTCCTCCGTCAGCTTCTGCAGCATGTCTTGTTCCAGAGGTATTGGTTTACCTTTCCTCTAGAGTACACTAGACAGGCCGAGATAGGGATCATGCTGCATGGGCAACACATGGTCTCCAAATGCAACCCAGGCTTTGTGTTATGGAGAGGTATAACTCTATTTTACAAATTATCGTCTGTCAAGACTGCAAGGTGCCAGTCATTCAGTCATTGTGTTTTCACCTAGCAATCATTCACATGTGGTCTTCAGTATGTTGCTTCTGGTCAGTGTGAGTGTTCCAGTTACTGGGGCTTTTTCTGTTAACAGATGTCATCGTTCATTGTCTCGCGCTCCAGCTTTCCACGGACAACCTTTCCATGCTGCTCGTATACTTTGATACCCTGTCGGTCGATAGGAACAAAGCACCCTCTTTTTCTAATAATCATTTCTCCAAACACCTGCCCGATTTCAAAATAAGTTTGTATGTCTGTCTTCATTCTCGTGTTTCAATCCAGGATATTCGTCACTGACCTCCTAATGATCCACACACGAACATATCTCACTTATTGTCATGTTTTGTGTTCTAGTTATTAAAAAAACAACAACAGCAATGTTAGGAGCAAGAGGATCGACTTCATGGCATAGCCTGGGTTCTATCCCATAAGATTCTGGTATTTTTCAGCAAAACCGCCTACTGGAGCCTCTGTTCAGAGCACAAGATCCATAGTACCAGCGACGACCCCCAGGGGATCGTTAATAAAATGGCACTGGTGAACTGAATGACCGGGCACCTGAACCCCCCCAAAAAAAACACGACCTTCGTACCACGAGGCGTGGATTTGATCACTTCACCGCAGAGACTAACAAACATCATCATCATGTGCCATGCTGATAAGCGTAGGCGGTCATGTTTCGTCATATCACGCGATCACCAGAGTCATAGATCAGCTCAGTGTTCTTGTCTCGACCATATCACTTGGCCAAGCCATCCAGGTATTTACCTCTCTTTCTTCCCCATGTTCTCTTCCCCTCATTCTAATCAGGTGTCACCAAGTTCTCCAATTTATTTCTTCTCATACCGTGTCCATAAAACTGATTGTCTACGTCTAATTTCTCTAATTTATGATTTCATTTGTTTCTTGTAGGATTTGGTCATTGATTATTCTGTCTGTCCATAATATTCTTTGCATTTTCCTCAGAAAATACATTTCCACAGCCATCAGATGTTTTTCAGCTTGTCTGCTCATTGTCCACGCTTGACATCCATACAAAAGTATAGGTTCTATGTAGCACATCAACACTCTTTTTGTCGTTGCATATCACATCATTTTATTGTTCAGCATGTTGTCCGTCTTGCAAAAGGCTACTTTCGCCATGGTGATCCTTGTTCTAATCTCTTAAAGGCATCTCCCATTAGATGTTATAACTGTTCCGAGATAATTGTACCGATTTACTTGTATATTACATTGGGGTATCTCCTTCTTCCTAGTGACGACCATAATCTGTGTCTTCTTACAATTTAATTCTAACCCTAGTTGTTCACTGTATGCAGCAACCACATCTATTAAATACTGCAAATCCTGCTAATTTTCTGTAATCACTACTGTACCATTCGCGAATCTAATGTTTTTGATGCTACATCCCCCAATGATGATTACTTTTATTTTTGCGCTCGCTCGCTTTGAACTCAAGCGTAGTCCATACACACTATTTTTATAGTAGTGTTGGACTGAATTTTGCGTGTGGGTTAGCTTTCCCTATTAACAGAGTCACTCGCCATCAGGCCAACCCACTCCGAGGTACTTGTAATTTACGTCCCCAAGTCAAGGACGACAGGTCAACATTTTAGTCCAGCTGTCCGGTGTAGGGGATGAACTGCTAACCTGGGCATCAGCACACCGCATGTTTAAGAACACCGTTCTTATACATTCGGCCATGTGGACCTGCTGATGATTCCTTTCATATCTTCTTCATTTCTGAAAAATATTTCTTTTGTACAGTAAAAGCAAGTACATCCGGTAAAATGGCACCGGAATAATTGTGTTCTTCGCAGAGAAATGCTGTTTTGTGTTTTTCTTGGGAGGATGCGATGTTTTTCGTAACATTTTAGGAATGTTTTTCACACAAAACCACAGAAGGCAGGTGGTGGATGGAATTTTGAGGCAGCCGACAGATAGCTGTTGGCTATATTCTCAAGTTTCGCAACGGTAGGCAGACGATCTCTTTAACGTGACAATGGCTACGGTCACCGGCCAGTATGGTCACTGCCAGGAAGGAAAGCAACCGGCACACTACCTCCTTTAAAGCTCATTTGTCATGATTCGTCAAATTACATTCGTCAAAATTACACAACACACCATACACCCCGATTTCGCTTTGCTAAATAAAATAAAGATGGTTTTCAAATGATGCGAATGTTAGAATGGCAAAAGTGAAGCTAAAGGGAAAGGTAAATGTAAGAGTAAAGGTGAAAGTTAAGGTGAAGGTAAAAATGAAAGTAACAGCATCTGTTGAAGTAAAAAAAAATAGTATGATATGTAAGGGGTATTGTCTGACGTCCTTGTCTTTTATGTCACGAGGCACGCGACTATCCGGGAAAGGCATTCAATTAATGTCCATTCTAAATCACTGTAGGTTTGATGTGGCCAAAGTATTTCCCAGAAACCTTTCATAGAAATATCAGTTACTGTCATACCCATGAAGACATTGCAATATCATAAGAAATCAATTCACAGCAATTCATCGGGTGTTCTGATCGACGCCTCTTTTATCTCCTCGCTATGAGTGTCAACAGATACCTGGGAATTTAATTTCTAGAGATATGATACTGTTTATGCGAAATTGCGTCCTAACTCAGGAAATTACGCCAAAAAATCACCACTGTAGCTACTGCAGTCTTTGACCTCGAATGTGATGTGCCTTATCTATGCACAGAGCACAACAAGGTTCCCTTGGTAAACCCAGAACGAGCATCCATATCTAAATGTTCTATTTCCTCCAATTAAAGCTTGTATCACAACACGAGATTTACCAAACAATGTTTTAATGTTTCTGCAACTTTTGCTTTCGCTGGCTGTGAACTCAAGCGTACTCCATACAAGTGTTACCACTTCTAATGCACTGCATTGATCTTTGTGTATGGATTAGCTTGCCCTATTACCAGTTTCTCTAACCACCAGGCAAACCCACTCAGACTTCTCAAGTATTTGTAACTTACGTCCCCAAGTCAAGGACGAGAAGAAAGGATTTTAGTCTAACTGACCAGTGTAGGGGTTTAACCCGTTTAACCTCGATGGCTGCGGTAACTATTGATTATATGATAACTGAGTTGCTGTCGCTTAATTCCATTGATTCCACAGAGAGATATCCTCGGTTTCTATACGCAACCCATCTTATAAATGTTCACACGTCTGGTCAGCAGAGCTTCTACTCGTATCTAATGAAGCTCCTCGAGGGTCATACTGATCCACATAACGGTATACTTGACCCACGTCATGGCTACTGGAAACACATCACGATCTACAGGACCCACATCACGATCTACAGAACCCACATCACGATATAATGAACTCAAATCACTATCTATTGGACCCACATCACAGTCTGCTGGACCCACAGTCTACTGGACGCACACAGACAGTGGGACCAACACCTTGTGCTACATTTATTGAAAGACAGAAGATCAAGTGGTTTAGCCATTTCGTTAGAATGTAACAATATCAATTACCATCACTGGCCTTACATCAAAGATCATCTACGACGAGAACAAGAGGACGTCCAAGAAGAAAATGGATTGACGACATCAAAGACATTGTACAATCACACGGAATGACACTATCCAGTGCCGCCCATCGGGCACTGGAGCGAAAATTATTCCTGCCCACGATGCTTGAAGGTAGAAGTGGAAGATGATGATGTTAATGATTGGACCCACACAGTGGTCTAGTGGACATATACAACGACTAATGGACCCACACATTAGTCTATTGGACACATACATCGACTACTTGACCCACAAAATTTGTATATGGACACATACAACGACTATTGGACCACACAATTGCCAACTGGACACATACAATGTTATATATATACCCAATGGTATATTAGATCCCTACGATGATCTCAATAGTCCTGACTACAATGTATTGAGCACCTATCACGATCAGATGAAGGACCATCAGTCTACTGAACTTTCACTGCGGTCTACTGACTCCTCACTATAGTCTAAAGGCCTTACTGAACATGCTAACATTAAGTTTTTTCTCAGATTCTCGTCAGTTCCTATCTCCATCTCAAACTATATAACAACCAAGTATAAACAACATGACTTCAGTTAGATTTCATTCTATATGGATGTATTATTCTACAAATTCACGTTCACAGCACACACAATATACTGTACGTCTGCTTTACACAACTAAAACACGAAAGTATGACTAGAAACAAGTAAATATACTAGTGGAACAAGTAAACAAGTATTGTGCAGAACGTGCTTATATATTAATATATACAAAAATACAAACTCAAAAATTAGCAGTGGGGAGGAAAGGCAATCAACGAGCATCATAGTAAACGGGGGGATGCTAGAACAAAGAACAATCTTTAGGTTGCATTTCCTCGCTCAACATAAGGCTTATACCCTCCCAATTTTGCTTCGCCGCCCGAAGCCGTTGTCACAACATGGGGTGTTGGGTTTCGTGATCGTTCGGCGCTAACAGAATGCAGGTAGTACCGTCCACTGTCATATATATATATATATATATATATAGATATATATATATTATATATATATAGATATATATATATATATAACACAGTGCTGACTGTGATACGGATCATTCTTTGGTTGTTGCAAGGGTTAGACTGAGACCAAAGAGAATCTACACAGCTAAACACAAATCTAGCCTCAGGATTAATATTATTAACACTCATGATCCTGAAAAGTGCTTTCAGTTTCAACAGCAACTTGAAGACGCTTTCACTGATACACCAGAAAATTGTACAGTAAATGAAAAGTGGGGTCAAATTAAGGAAACTCTTTATAAAACTGCCGTAGGGGTTTACGGCACTGTGGATCATAAGAGGCAGGACTGGTTTGCGCCAACAGCGAGACTCTGCAGCCCTTGATTGATAAGAAGAAGAAAGCTCTCTTAAGAAACAAGGAAAGACCAACGCGTAACACTCTGAGTGAGCTTAGGCAAGCTAGGAAGGATGTGCAAAAGGCTGCCAGGCAGTGTGCAAATGATTATTGGATCAAGTTATGTGAGTCCATTCAAATCGCAAGTGATAAGGGAGACATAAGAAGCATGTATGAAGGAATAAAGAAAGCCTGCGGTCCAGTGATCAAAAGAAGTGCACCATTGAAAACCTTGACTGGAGAAATCATCACTGATAAGAAACAGCAGATGGACAGATGGGTAGAGCACTATTTGGAGCTTTACTCAAGTGAGACCAAACTAGCGGATGATGCCCTCAACGCCATAGAGGCTCTACCAACTCTTGACCACCTGGACACACTTCCCACCATAACAGAAGTTAAGTGTGCTATAAATGAACTTGCATCTGGCAAGGCTCCAGGTAAGGATGGGATTCCAATAGAGGTTATCAGGAGTGGGCAAGACACACTCACTATACAGATCCACCAGCTAATAGAGCTATGCTGGCGTGAAGGACAAGTCCCACAGGATTTCAAAGATTCAAGCATCATAACACTGTACAAGAACAAGGGCGATCGGAGCGACTGCAACAACTATAGGGGTATCTCACTTCTGTGTATTGTTGGAAAAGTATTTGCCAGAATTGTTCTGCGCAGACTTCAAGTCCTAGGAGATCAAGTCTACCCCGAATCACAGTGTGGCTTTCGACAGAACCGGTCTACCACTGATATGATATTCTCATTGCGACAAATGCAAGAAAAATGCCGTGAACAGAATCAACCACTGTTTATTGCCTTCATCGACCTCACAAAGGCATTTGATTTGGTCAGTCGTGAGGGTCTGTTCAAGGCACTAAAGAAGATTGGCTGCCCACCAACTCTTCTGTCCATTGTGGAATCGTTCCACACAGGCATGAAGGGTATAATCAAGTTTGATGGTGCAACTTCTGAAGAATTTGAAATCAAGAGTGGAGTTAAGCAAGGTTGTGTACTAGCTCCCACCCTCTTTGGAATATACTTTTCACTTCTACTGAAATATGCATTTCATGATCAGGATGGTGGTATATACATTCACTCACGCTCAGATGGCGGCCTCTACAATGCTCAGAGATTGAAGGCTAAGACCAAAATTAGGAGGGTACTGATCAGAGAGTTGCTTTTTGCAGATGATGCTGCAGTTACGACCCACTCTGAGGAAGAATTGCAATGTCTACTATCTGCATTCTCCAATGCTTGTTCTGAATTTGGTTTAACAATTAGCAAAAAGAAGACACAGATTATGTCACAAGGTGCACATGGGGTACCATCAATCTTTATTGACGACGCCGAACTAGAGATAGTAGACCATTTTACATATCTAGGATCAGTGGTAAATAGCAAATTATCCCTAGATCAGGAAATCAACATCCGGATTGGTAAGGCAGCAACAACAATGAACAGGTTAAGAAAAAGAGTCTGGGAGAACAGGAAGCTTACTGCCAAAACAAAAGTCCTTGTCTATCAAGCCTGTGTCCTTAGTACTCTTCTCTATGGCAGTGAAACCTGGACAACTTACTCACACCAAGAGAACAACTTAAACAGCTTTCATATGCGGTGTCTGCGAAGAATTCTTGGTATTAAGTGGCAAGACAAAATCACAAATACTGAAGTATTGGAAAGATCAGGTTGTGTGACAGTTTATTCCATGCTCAGTCTTCGTAGACTTAGATGGATAGGACATCTTAGGAGGATGGATGATGGTAGAATACCAAAGGATATCTTTTTTGGTGAATTACAGATGGGTAAGAGATCTCAGGGTCGGCCTCTACTACGATACAAAGATGTGTGTAAGCGGGACATGATTGATACAGGCATTGATAATGCACATTGGGAGCAAGTCGCCGCTGAACGTGTTGCATGGAGGGCAAATATCAGAAATGGAATAAAGTCAAAGGAGAAAATTATTGCAGAAAAGTCACACACCAAGCGTTTGAGACGTAAGATGGTGCATGATGGTGGAAATGACCACGTGTTCACATGCACCCACTGTGAACGGACATTTACAGCGCAAATTGGCCTTATCAGTCACACTCGCTACCGCCATAGTTAAAAGTTATTATGCCTTTTTAAAGCACAAACTATCGTCTGTTAAGACGGCAAGGTGCCAATGAATGAATGAATATATACATATATATATATACCTTCTTCTTCCTATTCTTCAGCGTTCCGAGCCATTGAGGTTCTTTGCTGCAGATACAATACGTCTCCATTCGTCTCTCTGGTTGACCTTCTCTTGCCAGTCGTTGATTCCAAGTGCTTGTAGGTCTGTATATATATTATCTCTCCACCGTCTTCTTGGTCTACCTCGGGGTCTACTGTCATTTATTTTCTGAGTGTAAGCGAGTCTTGAAACTACCATATATTCTGTCTTCTCTTGGTTGATAACCAGCCCCATCTGTTGGGCTTTTCCCTTTAAGTGAGTCAATATTTCCAATGTCTTTTGTTCATTTTCCCCTATAATATCTATATTATCTGCATAACCAAGCAGCTTGGATGTTCCTCCAATATCACATTCTCCCTTTACCTTCCTTACAACTTTCTCTAGAGCCAGATTGAAGAGTAGCGGCGATAGTGCATCACCCTGCTTCAAGCCAGATGTTACTTGGAAAGGGTCTGATTTCCTGCCTTTATATGTTACTATATTATAAGTATCTTCCATGCATAGTCTGGTCATGTTGATTAACTTCCTTGGTATTCCAAATTCCGGCATAGCATTCCATAGACCAGTGGTTCTCAACCTTTTTTGGCCCATGCCCCATCACCATATTTTAAGAACGTCATCCCCCCCACCCCCCTTTCGTATTTCCTACCTATGAATTTGGCCCGTGATCCTCTTCACCATATTTTCAGAACGTCATCCCCCCCCCCCTTTTCGTATTTCCTACCTAAAAATTCTCCCCTCCCGCCCCAACACAGTATACGTAATAATGGAAGCACATACTAAAACAAGTCTAAACGTCCACAAAAAACGTGATTTGTGGGTCTACTTATTTATAAAATGAATTTTAGAAGGGTGAGAAGTACAGCACCGTAAAGTATGAAGGGAAAAACAAGATCAAGTAATCGGTTCTTGTATTAACGCAATCTTGAAATAATCTTCATTCCCCCCCCCCCTGGAAACCCCAAAATTCCCCCCTGGGGTGGGGGGGGGGGGGAATTCCCCACCGGTTGAGAACCACTGCCATAGACTATTCCTAGGGTACACTATCATAAGCCTTTTTAAAATCCACAAAAATGTTATGGAGATCTCTTTTGTATCCCAATTTTTCTCGGCTATTTGTCGTAAGATAAATATCTGATCTATTGTTGTCTGTTTTGTCTAAAATCCGCCTGGTAATCACCTAATATGTCTTCTGAATATGGTTTTAGTCTATTTAGTAATACTGCGGATAGTATCTTATAGCTTGTGGACAGTACTGATATTCCTCTATAATTTTCACATTGGAACTTGTCTCGTTTCTTAAAGATAGGTATCAATAATGACTCTTTCCAGTCATGGGGTAATTCTTCTGTCCTCCAGATTTTTATTATTAGTTCGTATAACTTTAGATGTATCAGTTATCAGTTATCAGTTCTTCATTGCACTCCGGACATGTCCATAGGTGCTCAGATCCTCCCCCCCAGCATATGCATCAGCGTCCGGTGGCTAATAGTGCCAGTTCTATGTTGGTTGACGAGGCGCCTTGTTTTCCCGATGTACCTCTCGCGTCTGGCCGTGCCGATTCTTACTCCCAAGTCTTTCATCCTGGACAGCGATGTGGATTCACTGACGTCAAAGTCCTCTGTTCTCGCCATATCTCTGAGGACGTTAATAACATCGGCACGATCCATGGGCTGGCCATCTACAGGGGGTGCAGAGCCAGCCAGTTTATCAGCTCGTTCATTTCCCTCGACTCCCGCATGCCCCGGGACGAAGATGAAGGTGACTTTACGGACAACAGACTTCCGCAGCGACTCAGTCCACTGTCTACGTACAGATCCAGCTTCGACCTTCTGAATCATGCTCATTGAATCACTTAGTACACACACGTTGGTATAATGCTGTGATTCCAGCCATATGAAAGCTTGCGTAACTGCCATCACCTCCATCGTCATGCTGCTCGTGGTCATAGAGTGGGCACCACTGGATTCTTGAACGGTTCGGCCCGCCGAACAGGCTGTAAATGCCCACGCACTTCTCTGCTGCTTTACAACAGATCCATCTGTATAGATGAGCACTTCGGGGCTATCTGAGTGTTCATAGATGAGCGCGTTAACCTCTGCATTGACAGCTGCAGAGTTCTGCTCTCTGTACCGTCTGTCAAGTGTGATAATGCAGGAGAAAGTGCACTTAAAAGCTGGAGGCACCGGCACCCATTCCTTGCCGGGGTTGATACTGGTAAGACTGCAGACCTGTCTGTCGACATCTTCCGCCCGACCTGTATATTACATTGTGATATTTCTGTCTCCCTAGTGATGGTATCATCACCTTGTGTAGGTCTGAATGCACAAAGGTACACGTCGCCAGAACTTCCCTCACTTTGTGGATGGCGAGTGCATGGGTCGAATCCTCATCCTACCGCGACATGACCATCCATCCATCATGTGCCATGCCGATAAGCGTGGGCGGTCATGTTTTGCCATCTCACTCGATCACCAGAGTCGTGGATCAGCTCCGTGTTTCTGTCTCGACCATGCCTATGGCCAAGCCATCCAGGTATTTCATTCTTGGTCTTCCCTTTGGTCTCCTCCCTTCGGTCTTGCCAGTTATCACCAAGTTCTCCAATTCATTTCTTCTCATAACATGCCCAAAAAATGTTGACTGTCTACGTCTAATGTCTGTAATCAGTTTACGATATTTATTTGTTTCTTGTAGGACTTGTTCATTGTTTTTTTCTGTCTGTCCATGGTATTCTTTGCATTTTCCTCAGAAACCACACTTCCACAGCCATCAGATGTTTTTCAGCTTGTCTGCTCATTTTCCACGCTTTACATCCATATACATAGCGACATTACATTATCAACATAACCTCTTGTGATTACACCAACTCTTTTAAAATCATTATGTGCTTTTTCTGCTGGCGTAGGCTTTCATGTTTTTCCATAGATCTCGGTATTTGGTGTTCTGGATCAACTCCGGTGATGATATCTCTCCAAGCCACCATCTTAGTCCATCCAGCAAACGTCGTGATATGAAGATAAATTAGAATGCGGTATCCACCGTAGAGAAGTGGCTAGCTCACTTTCCTGTCGGTTCAGTAGTCAGGTGTTCGAATCCCTACCCAGGTTGATCTAATCTGATCTGATATCATCACATCGCATCTTGCTCCTCTTGTACTTTGCGGTGTCCAGGTGATGCATACACAGCAGGATAGTGCCCGTTTGTGGGCTTCACGTGTCGAAATTCCTATGGACTGTTATTCATTCTCTCTGTCCATCGTTTACATGGCCGGCCTCTTCTTCTGGTTCAATTTGGTCTGTACATTATTGGTATTCAGTTATTTGGTAGCTCTCAGCGTGTTGGGGAATAGAGACAGAACATATACAGGACAATAGAGGACATAGGCAGGGACATAGAGGTATGTCGTAGACAGGACAATGGATATGCCATAGACAGGACATAGACGGGACAATAAGACCCAGCTATAAAGGGGACACACGTCTGTGAACAGGACACAGGGACAGAGAGACAGGACTACGTCCTTGACTGACACTCAAGCTTGCACAACAAGACCGGACAGCCAGGACGGCGTGACTACTGATACAGACCGACTAGCCCGAGACGCACGGGGTCACGTGGTTAGCAGGCCGAACACCAGAAAGCTTCAGACTAGGACTGGACACGTTAGAGGGAAGACGCATGTATCTGACCGAGTGTATTGATCGCGGGTGTGAGAGCCAGTTTTGCGAGCGAAGATAGCGAGTACTGAGTGCGGGGTTGTTTTGTGATTACATTGACTGATATACCTGAGTGTTAATTAGCATCTATGTATATAAGGGTGATGTGATATTTAACTGCCTATGTGTGCAGGGAATAGTTGTACAATGCACGCATTCTGTTGATAATGCTGTTATGCATAAATAAATAGGATTAACCCACATGTAATTTTTGAACTCTTTGAATGCATGTGAAGAAACCTCTGTAGCGTGTAGCATGACGAATGAAGGGTGCTTTGTGTGAGACGCTGACAGGACAGTTTAGGTGGTGTCAGAAGTGTCAATCTTACGATTTAAACCCACAGCTCTAGTAGAAAGTGTCGGTGGTGTCAGAAGTGACAATCTTACGATTTAAACCCACAGCTCAAGTAGTAAATGCAGGTAGTAAACCCACAGCGCTAAGGATAGCTCACAATTAATTTGACGCTAATAATGTTTTAGTGCTAGTATTTTGACTATTGGTTACGCTGATGCTAAAGAGTACTAATACATAGCTAAACTACGACAATTAGAGAAACTAGACGGATAACAATACGACCGACAGACCATATAAATAATTACCTTTTAGGAAAAGTATAATACAAGTCCTTCCTCTAAAATTTTGGCATTGGACAGACATATTTTTTGGCTTTTGCATGATACTAATTATTGCTATTCCAACCACAGAAAAGATGTACAGCGTTATATAAAGTGCGACTGGGGAAAAATGTATTCCTCCTAACAAAAGGTGATCAAGTGTAGCACTGGAGAAAAATCCACCAAGTCCAGATAAGTCTTCGATAGTGATAGTGCTGATTAAAGCAGCACTCTATTTTTTTCCTGCTGTATATACCATTTTGCTCCATTGACACTTATTCATTTGATGTAATTAAATGAAATACATTGGTGTGCATTGAAATTGTATAGGAAAAACTGTAAAAATGTCAACTTTAAAAGATTATATACTAGCAGGCAAAGAATTAGGAATATAGCGGGGATAAATTAGAAGAATGGGCAGGACAGAAATATAAAGAACAATGTGATAACGAAATTGCTGCCGCAGAAAGAGAAGAACGACGATTAGAACGTTAACAGAAATTAGAATTAGCTGAAGCTACCAAAGTCAAGGAATTAGAATTAGCTGAAGCTACCAAAGTCAAGGAATTAGAATTAGCTGAAGCTACCAAAGTCAAGGAATTAGAATTAGCTGAAGCTACCAAAGTAAAGGAATTAGAATTAGCTCAACGAGCAGACGAAACCAAATTGAAAAAAAAAAACAATTAGAAATTGAGGCTAACAACAAAGAATTGGAAATAACTCAGCTTGCAGAACAAACAAAATTGAAAGAAAAGCAATTAGAAATTTAGGCTAGCAATAAAAGGTTAGCGTCTGAGACACAAATAAAGATGAAAGAACTAGAGTTGAGTCACAATAGCATATTGCAACCAGCAAACTGAAAGAGTAAAGAAGAAGTGAATAAATTTAACAAATATAAAGGTATTGTAAACCATTCTGTGCAGGAGACTCCATCTCAGCATGGTCTAGAAAATTTTGAGTTTCAAATGCAATATCAGGCAGTTCCAAAGGAACATTGGGCAATGATATATATGCGAAATCCTATCATCAGAGCCTTTAAAAGTCATTGAATCTATACCACAAGAGCTTAGGAAAGACTATGATTACATTCATCAAATAATTATGCAACATTTCTTGCTGGAAGCTCCAGGCTATCATGTCCAATTTCTAAATTAAAACCTAAAGCTAACCAAACGTTCATTGACTATGTATCTCAAGTGCAGGATATTTTTAATAAGTGGATGAATGCTGCAAAAGTAAACAAAAGCTTTGAAAACTAAGAGATTAATGATAATGGACAAGATTACATCATCTAGTCCAACCCTATTTGCTAGGTTTTTGCAACAATCTGATGTTGAATTTATTGAGCAGTTAGAACGAAAGGGATCAGCTTATTTCACATCAAACAGGGACATTTTCACATTAAACACCAATGAGAACAACATAGTAGTTGCAGCAAACATCAAACCAACAAAACCATTCAGGTATAGAGACAAACAGAAGTCAAACTTACCACAATGCGCATACTTTAAACTGTCGCACCATCAATTTCAAATGTGCGACTAGAACCCAGGGTTTCCAGCTCACTTAGATATGATGGTTAAGAAGCAACAGACCAAGAGAAATGATTACAGACGAGCAGTAAAGTGTTTTTTTATGTGCAAAAGTCTGGGACATCATTCCGCTAATTGTGAAGGTCGCCGAAGGTTAAGAAGTGCAAATGTAGCATTAATTGACGCCTCGTCTGAGAGTGGAAGTGAATTTGAAGAAGGTGCAGTAATAGAAGACAATGCTCTTGCAGCAAATGATATATTGAATTATGATAAAGGTCAGACATGTAAAAAATTTCATAATGATAACATCTTAGAATGTGGGCATGCAATCCCATAAGTATGTGAAAATGCCAATGCAGTCACTTCCTCCAGAGGAAAATTAAATTTCTACAATGGTATGGTTAATGGCAAACCATGCCAAGTACTTATCGATTCCGGGAGCACTGTGATTGGCCTTAGAAAAGATTTTTGTAAACACAGAACATTATACTGGCGAGTTTGTAAATTGCCAAACATTTTCAGGCAATGTGGAAAAATATCCACTAGCAATTGCATATATTTGTACACCTTTTCTATCAGGGACATTTACCTGTGCAGTTCTAGAGAATCCATGTACAGATTTGATTTTAGGATGTTTACCAGATATTAAGAACTGTACACAAAAAGAAATTAATGCCTGGGAAAAAAGGTATCAAAAAGATATTGCAGTGACAAAACTAACTGCAACAAATCAAAAATTAATTGATCAAGAACAGCAACTTCAGCCATTAAACCCAAGGGACACTACTAGTCACAAGACGACAGAACAACTTAAAGAATTACATGACGTAAATTCCTCCAAAGTGGATCATTTTGTTGTTCCAAATAAAACTGTTAATGACCAGATTGTAAAGCCTACTGAAGTTTGCGCTACCAGTAATGCAACTTCAGAGAAAAACTAACAACTGCAGACAGACTATATGCAAACAAACTCAACTCAAACATCACACTTAGAACGGAAAGCAGATGCCCTACAGTCCTGTACAAGCAGACAACACTGTCTGAAAAACATAGACGTAGACACACCAGACAATGACATTTTCTCCAAGGGACATAATAGAAAAGACACATTTGAAGACAGAAACTTACCATTATATAATGCTACCATCTCCATAGCAGTTTCTTTATTGATGTCACTAATGGCATTATTGATAGCACTGTACACATACCAACTTCAGTCAACGGCAACCATATTGTTACTTATGAACCAATTAATTTTGGTGACAACATCATTAGTAAGAAATCATTTACCATCATTTCAGTGTGATGTTGTATTTAAAGCCATCGTTTTCATCCCATTCCACTGCATTGAAGATTGTGCTGACATAGTACAGCGTCAGCCAAGTATACGTTTCAAAAAGTTAACCAACACACAGAATTGGAGACAAATTTTGAATAGAGTCAATATTGTTTGGACTCACCATATGGACACGAGTGATAAGTGTGCGTTCAGATCGTTTAAGAGCAAAAACAAAACTTGATGTACAGAGTGCTACTTTAATAAATGTAATATCACAAATTAGACATTATTTGTATAATATACCCATCTTTCGCGTGGCTAACAAGGACATTCCTTATATCCCAAGGACAAATGCCAGTGCCACCACAACCTCGAGAGTGTTACTTCAGGACCTACAATGGCATAAATCATCCGATAATTTATGTAAGTAGAAAATCACCCCAGCAGAATCGCGTTACGGCATTTCACAGCTTGAAGCCCTCGCAATTGTATACTGTGTCACTAAACTGACGAAATACCTCACCGGGACACACTTCCTCATCGAGACAGACAATTCTCCATTGCTGGTGATACAACAAGGACAGCCCAAGAACAATTGAATATACCGATGGGCACTACTCTTACAAGACTATTCGTTCTCCATCAGACATATTAAGGGATCGAAGAACATTATTGCTGACTTGCTTACAAGACCTTCGAACCTGCCAGTCAACCAGATCGACCAGTCAACAACACCTCCAGTCATCTAGATCTACGTATTAATTAGTTATTTTAGAGATATATTACTATTTTTAATGAAATTTCATATTCAGACATATTTTTCTTTAAATAGATAACAACAAAACAAAATGTTACAACCATATCTTTATTAAGTAGTAAATTTTTCTAAATCGTAACAATAATGTTTCTTTAATGTAACAAGTTACAACTATTAAATAAGAACTACTATTTAAAACATGAATACTATAATTAACTAATTTCATTCTAAATAGAAAGGTAATTTAGAAATAAGGGAAGTAAGAAAGCTTAAAGCATAAGCATTCTTTTTTTCAATTACATTTTGTTTCAGTTAAAACGTCCATTTGACGTAAACGTCTAAAAACATAATTTAAGAATCTTTTTCACCTTACGATTTTCTTACGCATTCAAACATTCATGTACGTAAAATGCCTCGATTATAAGTTTAACAAATTGCTTTGCGGTAACTTAAATATTTTGGTACTTTTAACAGTATAAAGATGTTTAACTATACATGCAGTAATGAATGAACGACTGAAAAGCGTATAAAAGACAGTACGAATGTATTAAAAGAGGATGTGGAAATTATGGTGCACTTTTATGCTCATATGCCTCATCTTATTGTTTTGTGCTTGTTGCATCACATGTGATTGTTCATTTTTATAGGTGTAAACATTACGGATACATTACACCTATAGGTATTTATTCAAGAATCACAGCTCGGGGACTCATCTCATAAATTGAGAATATACATTCATTTGTGAGATGTAGAAACCTATCTGATGACACTTGAAGAAAAAGATTACACAGATTATGAACATACACTATGTTTGTAATTAACATACCCATGATTAGAAATGAACCATTTAAACTAACACCATACGAACATATAACTTGCAAACACTATTATACTAAGAAGGGGATATTACACTGATACAAGGGACATAAGTGATTAATAAGGGGAATCAAATGATGTTACAAAAGAATCACTGCCAACAAGCGGAAGCTAGATAGGAGTAAATCAGTGGACACATATCTTGAACAAACATGTTGAATTAACATTTTATGGGGGCCATGGATGGTATATCCATAATTAGTCTCCTTAATAAGAGACAATTGTTTCGGGACACCATTTTGGGTGTATGAGAGGTTTTGCAATTTAATGGGAAACCATAAATGTAAGTCAATGGTACCTTGGGCCGTTTAACAGTCCCCAGTAGTAAAATGGGTGAGAGTATTAGACTCTTTGCAAAATACCAAGAGTGTTAAGCTGACTCTACACCGGTAGGTGTGTGTTTCTACAGTAGATCAAACCCTTACAAACTACAGTTGTACCCATCCTAACAGTCACGACTGACGAATTCCCACAAACCACTGACAAATTAGTTGAGACTAATTGTAAATAGATATAAAATACATTGTGTCACTGATTCATATAAGAAATTTAGTGACACAAAAACGGGGGAGAAGGGAAGATGTCAGCGTGTTGGGGAATAGAGACAGGACATATAGAGGGCAATAAATATATCAGAGACAGGACATAGGCAGGGACATAGATATATGTCATAGACAGGACAATGGATATGCCATAGACAGGACATAGACGGGACAACAAGACCCAGCTATAAAGGGGACACACGTCTGTGAACAGGACACAGGGACAGAGAGACAGGACTACGTCCTTGACCGACACTCAAGCTTGCACAACAAGACCGGACAGCCAGGACGGCGTGACTACTGATACAGCCCGATAAGCCCGAGACGCACTGGGTCAAGTACCACGTAGTTAGCAGACCGAACACCAGAAGGCTTCAGACTAGGACTGGACACGTTAGATTGAAGACGCATGTATCAGAGCGAGTGTATTGATCACGGGTGTGAGAGCCAGATTTGCGAGCGAAGATAGCGAGTACTGAGTGCGGGGTTGTTTTGTGATTACATTGACTGATATAGCTGAGTGTTAATTAGCATATATGTATATAAGAGTGATGTGATATTTAACTGCCATGTGTGCGGGAAATAGTTGTACAATGCACGCATTCTGTTGATAATGCTGTTATGCATAAATAAATAGGATTAACCCACATGTATCGTTTGAACTCTTTGAATGCATATGAAGAAACCCCTGTAGCGTGTAGCAAGACGAATGAAGGGTGCTTTGTGTGAGACGCTGACATTAGCCTAGTTATATGGCCGAACCATTTAACTTGCTGTTTTCTGATCCAATCTAACGCTGCTATACCCCTAAATTTAGACCTGATTTCTTCATTTCTGATTTTCACTCGTCTTGATACAGTGAGTATTCTTCTCAGAAATCTCATTTCTGTTGTTGTGATTTTTCTTTTTTTTTTTTTCTTTTTCCTGTCAGTGTCCAGATTTGGCATTTGTAGAATATCCAGGTCGATGTTTCTTTAAATAACCCGGGCTTCCGTGAAGACACCCACCTAACATGGATACCACGTCATGACCTGGGAAGTAAAGGCGAGCATTGTCATATGTGACCACTTCACCCATCGAGTGCCGATTGTTAAACAAACATGGCGCTAGCATCATATACCATCTAGGCATCAAGGCGTGTAAAAGGGTCCTTTAACTTAGAATGCAGTAAACATAATAAACAAACAGATAATTAACGAATAACACGACTGTACATATAATTATTACAACTGAACACCGATTCTGTTTGAAATTATATATTGTTATACTAGTTCGTTTACAATGTTTAACATGATCACGGGAAATTACATCTAGTTAATCACTCATAAAACAACCACATAAAATACGAGGGGAAGTCAATAAAATAGCCACAAATGGCTGTAGAAAAATAACTAAATATGATAACAACTTGAAACCAGTTTATTTTTAAACATACGTTGTCCCTTTATTTCTCAACATAATTTCCACCAACATTGATGCACTTATCCCGTCGTTTTATCAGTCCTCCAATACCCGCTGCATAGAACTGCGTACTCTATTTTCAAAACCACGTTTTCAATTCATATTCAACTTCAGCGTCATTCTCGAAATGTCTCCCTGCATGGTGGGTTGTCAGTGTTTATGCTGACAAATGTTTGTCCGGTAAAGACGGTGCATAGCTGGGTAGAAAAAGTTACGAGGGCGAGTCAATAAGTAAGTCACACAATTATGTGGGTGTTATATACTTTATTTTCACAAACGTAACATGCTATAGATATTTCCCGTCGACAATTAAAGCCTGAACACCGCAACAGGATTGTTTGTTCCACAATTGTACGATCCAAGATTTAATATACCCATTGGCAATGAAAAACGTGAACCGGAAAAGCCAGCGTATAAATAGCAGCACGCAAAGCGACATGGCTTGTTTGTTTATCAGCCAGCATGAGACATAAGACCTGAAATAGCGGAAGGAGTGAGAGAGTTTCAAAATCAAATTCACGAGAAAAGAAAATCCTCAGCCTACGACATCGCTTGTGAGAAATTGCATCTCATTCAGATCATAAAACGTGTCGACATGTTGAAGTCATTCTGATAAATAAGGTAGTGGTCATTATCCAGACCTGACTTTGTGAATGCAGCACTTTGTGAAAGTAGTAGTAGCAGCTTGACTGAATACAGTGGCCACTTAACTGAGTGAGGCAGCTGAGATAGTGAGGCCAAATACTATTCCACAGCAACTTCCTGGCAATTTTCACCACCTTTCCAGGACAGGTATCACATATCCTTTTGTCTAGGTATAGTGTGGAGGAAACACAGTGAGCCCTAATAAATCTAACCGGGGAAAAAATAAAGAACACTCAAGAATATAGTCTACACTGACTGAATGCTACCGAGATCCAAGAACTGGATGGGAGACCAACCAGGGTGTACCCAGTTTTTTTTTTACAGATTAGAATTAGGCCAGCAGAAGAGGCCCAATAATCATAAGTAAAACCGGTTGCAACACTGGGGACAATGTATGATACAGGGGCACAGCCAGGAGATAGATAATTAGTTAGAGATAACTATGTAAAAAATCTTGTAATTGTACTGCATTGATTGTTGTAGATTATTACATGTATAATCAATACTCCACATATATATATATATATATATATATATATATATATATATATATATATATATATATATATATATATATATATATATATATATATATATATATATATATATATATATATATATATATATATATATATATATAAAATAAATTTTGAAAGTTACGGGTTATTTTCTCTTTTGAGAGTTCTCTTGTCACAGTAAAATTCTTGTAAGCAATTACCCTAGATTAACTATTTAGTTGGTAGAAGAGAGGCAAGGAACCACCCCTAAGGACATTTGGGATACTCAGTAAAAATGTCATTGTTTTCCTGGAAGATTTCCTTGGTTCTCCAAAACTCTATTTAATGGTCTCAAATCATGGAGCCAGTAACAGCTAAATTAATTTTAACGGGCAGGATCACATTTAGAAAGAGAAACTGAGGATCCTTGATCTCTTTGGTGTTGAGCCATCAACTATTTATCCGACAGTGGGATGGCAGGTAAATGAAAACAAAGCACGCAGTTCAATTCAGCGGGTTTGGGAGGACTGATAAAGCTATGGGATAAGTGCACCAATGTTGGTGGAAATTATGTTGAGAAATAAATTGACAATGTATGTGTAAAAATAAACTTGTTTCAAGTTGTTATCATATTTAGTTATTTTTCTACAGCCATTTGTGTCTTTTTTATTAACTTTCCTTCGTATATACAAGTGGCGCCCATACACATACTGCCTTCCGCCTACTATGAGTCTGAACCGATCTAGCTTTGATCACGGCATCGACTCCAATTGTCGGGTTTAGGAAACACCTTTTTCTCCTAGTCATCAATAAAGCGTGCTTCACGCCGGAAGGCAGTGCACACGCTTCAATGCGATCAGATGTGATCAACTCCAGCTCATGACACTCACCGCCGCCCCAAGATAAATGGGTACGATTAGAAGAATCACATACATATTTAACACATGCATTTAAACATTTATTTGCAAGCATATAATTAATTCAATTCTAAATCTAATTAACTTGTCTTGTCTCTGTTAACAAACGTAAGACAAATCATGTCTATGGTATAAATTACACGTTTTCTCACATTGAAAAATCGGACTAAAATACATTCTACTTGATATCTAACTAACAAAATATCATCATTCGCTTAATCAAATAATTTATCTGTACTTAATTCTCCAAAAATATGTATCTTTACCATTTTGATTTAACTATTACTGTAATCTATTCAATTTAAATTGACTATCTCAATATCTCTCATGATATATAATTACTTTGACTACAACATGTCAGTATATTCATCCACAGTGAGTAATACATTCTATCATGATTCAGTCCTTTAGAATATATTAATATTGCACACTCTACAATAATCAACATGGTAGGGATCGTGACGACTGATTATAATTCAAAGACTGTTCCCAACTTCACTGTTTTATCAATATCTCAGTAATTTAATGAGAATTGATCAGCTGTGATAAGAATTATACCAAGCTACCCTACACCGTCAGCCCACCAGGTCTTGATCTACCAAAGTTGTATCTTCCGAACCTCATCTCTCCAGCACAGGTACATATTTAGCAAAAGTTATTCTTTCAAACCCCATCTGTCCTTAAGATGTTATTTCACTTCTTCAACCAAGACAGCACGTCTCCAAAGTGACTATCGTCCTCAGTTCTCTGTCCCAATATGTTTCACTCTTCTGTTTTCATGTTAGTTCTGTGATTGTTGAATCCTCTGTGGTTATTCAATTGTAATTATCACTGAAATTGGATAACTAATCATGAATTATAATGTTTGATTCATTTGTATATTATTTAATAGTATTGAATCAAAATTTTTTAACCAACAAAAATAATAATTTAGAGTATCTTCAATAAAAACTAACCAAGAAATAGAATTATTTCTATATACTGCCAATTATTGTAATTTATTATATATTAATAATTAATGTAGACTTTAACCGTCTCTAGAAACTCATGCTTTGATGCAGTTTCGAAACATAGAAATTACTGATTAAGTTACATAATTTCCATATAACCAATTAAAATCTGATGAAATTAGTTTCATTACATAATTTGAATTTCATTAATTAACCCACAACAATATCAATCAACAAATGCAAATCATTATTACATCTCTATTCCTACTCATATATAACCTTATAATTAACATTATCTGTACACCTTTGCCCCAAAATGTTTCCCTAAGCTTATGGTAGTCTAACAGCCTCCAGTCTACACAGGATAATGATGTCCACTTATGGCTGGGTGTCCCATAATGTTGATCTTCAACCATGGGATCTTTTCACCCATTACATCCACAGTGGTGTGAAAACACCAAGGATCTGAGGTTCTGAAAATATTCTATATGATGAAGCTGTTAATACATTGTTTACATGGATGGGGATCTGTCTAGCGGAAGCAAATCCTACATAAAGGCATGTCGAATTTAGACACACTGACATTCAAAGTCCTAACTATGTGTTATGTACTAGCTTCGAAAATAATGAAAAAGAAGCAGAAGAAACATAATTATATGTCTCAGGACCAAGCAAATGTTTACAAGTCAGTTGTATATGTATGTATCTGGCTCACGATGATAGTGAAACCCTCCAAGGAGACCCAGGGCAAGGTTTGCCGTGAAACAAGGGATAGCAGATCAAACCAGGCTATCAAAGACAGTTCAACCAGTATTAGACCTTTTTCCCACTGTGCCATTACCGTCTTTGGACAACAATCACCTTCGAATGAGCTTCGAATGAATATGCTATTTGTGGCTGACTCAGTCACGGGGTTATTGATCTGATCTTGGGTCGTCCCTAATATAACTTCTCTTCTGAGGTTGAACGGGGTCGGGATAATATTAGAATGGTAGGTACTAGGGTCTTTTACCTCTGCACCACTGCAATTATATGCCTGCAAATGAAGGCAGATGGCATATGATCCAGAGTGATCGTTCAATTTCTGGCCCTGAATAAGCGGGAGCTGCTGTTCAGAGGTGGTTGTGAGCTGCTGTTTAGCGATGGTTGAGAGCTGCTGTTGAGTGATGGTTGTGAGCTACTGCTGAGTGACTGTTGTGAGCAGTTGTGCCTTTAGTTCAGTCTCTCAGTTCAGTTCAGTCGCGGTTCCAACATCATAGCAACGGGTCGTCCCCATTATGCTCCGTTCCTTTGCCAGTGAATATCACATAAAATGTTCCTCACTGCCCCATGAGAAAAGTAGAAAAGACAGGAGTCCTGACAAACAACAGCCCGTTCAAGCACACTGTTTTGTCTTGGCATTCTGGTGACGGCATTATGTAAAGATTTTCACCAGAATGCCAACACAAAAGCCCACTACGAAACATGCAATTCATCCTTGATGGAAGCGGCAGTCACTATCCCAACCAGATGTTAGCTTAGAATGCCTCGATATTTCTAGATGTTGTTGTTCAGTTTCTAGATGTTTTCTAGCCAGCCACGCCATTTTTCATCGAAATGTAGTTCACGCATCAAAACAACATCGAAACAGAAGTTAAAAAACAAAATAAAACATTTCACTGTACATAATACCGATGCCAGAATGCCAACACAAAAGTCTTCTATGAAACTACAGTTCATTATAGATGTAATCGGCAGTTATTAGAAAATAAGGCAAAAAGCCGGTCACTTCTGCGTCATAACCAACCGCCATGCATGCATATATTTCTAGATGTTGTTCCGTTTCAAGATGTGTTCTAGCCAGCTACGCCATTTTTCGAGCATGCAGTTCATGCCACAACACCTCGGACAGATATAAAAATCATTTCACTATACATAATACCGTCTCCAGAATGCCATAACAACAGTCCTCAACGAAACACAGTTCATCATCAAAGGAAGCGGCAGTCAACCAGAAGACCAGCAGCCACACATTTCTGCATAAGGCACAAAAAACGGTCAATTATGGGACATAGCCAGCCGCCATTGCTCTGAACATGCAGTTCACGCTCCGTAAACTCGGACAGATTTAAAAGCATTTCACATGAAATTTACAGCTGATAGCAACGCACCACGCACACAACTCAGTAGAAGGGTGACGGAACGATAAATTACCAGTCCAACATGAGGAAACTGCGAATGCAAACTGTGACCACGAGCATAAACACTCCAGAGGCCTTAACCGTTTCACTGCCTATCATCCATGTTCGTGACCGAAAGTCGAGTTGTGTCTTTAGCTAGACTGTAAATCCCCCCCCCCCCACACACACACCACACACACACACACACACACACACACACACACACACACACACACACACACACACACACACACACACACACACACACACACACACACACACACACACACACACACACACACACACACACACACACACACACACACACACACACACACACACACACACACACACACCACACACACCCACACACACACACACACACACACACACACACACACACACACACACACACACACACACACACACACACACACACACACACACACACACACCCACACACACACACACACACACACACACACACACACACACACACACACACACACACACACACACACACACACACACACACACACACACACACACACACACACACACACACACACACACACCACACACACACACACACACACACACACACACACACACACACACACACACACACACACACACACACACACACACACACACACACACACACACACACACACACACACACACACACACACACACACACACACACACACACACACACACACACACACACACACACACACACACACACACACCCACACACACACACACACACACACACACACACACACACACACACACACACACACACACACACACACACACACACACACACACACACACCCACACACACACACACACACACACACACACACACACACACACCACACACACACACACACACACACACACACACACACACACACACACACACACACACACACACACACACACACACACACACACACACACACACACACCACACACACACACACACACACACACACACCACACACACACACACACACACACACACACACACACACACACACACACACACACACCCACACACACACACCAACACCACCCCACACACACACACACACACACACACACACACCACACACACACCACACACACACACACACACACCACAACACACACACACACACACACACACACACACACACACACACACCCACACACACACACACACACACACCACACACACACACACACACACACACACCACACACCACACACACACAACACCACAACACACACACACACACACACACACACACACACACACACACACACACACACACACACACACACACACACACACACACACACCACACACACACACACACACACACACACACACACACACCACACACACACACACACACACACACACACACACACACACACACACACACACACACACACACACACACACACACACACACACACACACACACACACACACACACACACCACACACACACACACACACACACACACACACACACACACACACACACACACACACACACACACACAACACACACACACACACACACACACACACACACACACACACACACACACACACACACACACACACACACACACACACACACACACACACACACACACACACACACACACACACACACACACACACACACACACACACACACACACACACACACACACACACACACACACACACACACACACACACACACACACACACACACACACACACACACACACACACACACACACACACACACACACACACACACACACACACACACACACACACAACACACACACACACACACACACACACACACACACACACACACACACACACACACACACACACACACACACACACACACACACACACACACACACACACACACACACACACACACACACACACACACACACACACACACACACACACACACACACACACACACACACACACACACACACACACACACACACACACACACACACACACACACACACACACACACACACACACCACACACACACACACACACACCCACACACACACACACACCACACACACACACACACACACACACACACACACACACACACACACACACACACACACACACACACACACACACACACACACACACACACACACACACACACACACACACACACACACACACACACACACACACACACACACACACACACACACACACACACACACACACACACACACACACACACACACACACACACACACACACACACACACACACACACACACACACACACACACACACACACACACACACACACACACACACACACACACACACACACACACACACACACACACACACACACACACACACACACACACACACACACACACACACACACACACACACACACACACACACACACACACACACACACACACACACCACACACACACACACACACACACACACACACACACACACACACACACACACACACACACACACACACACACACACACACACACACACACACACACACACACACACACACACACACACACACACACACACACACACACACACATATATATATATATATATATATAAACCATTGAAAGTTATCGTACAATGTGGACATCATTACAATATAAAGAAAAACAAAGAAAACTGCTTCGGTGATTCTACATTTGTGGTGTGAAGTGTTGCATAATATTATCCAAGGCATGATGGACATGAGTGGTTAGTTCTCTTCCTCTCGAACATGTCTTCCCTGACAATTCTGACCCTTGTAAGCAACATTTGATGAAGATTAGAATCTTTCTGCCAATACTGGGGATGGAACCGGGTCCTCAATCTTATCATACCAGTGCACTAACCACGATGTCATCACGCCATTTATTATAGTTAACAGATTAACTGATTCGGTGCCAAGCAAAGCGTAGGTTTGGACCTGGCACGGCTGGCCGAGTGGCTAGAACGCCGGACTCTCGTACGGGAGACCCGGGTTCGATCGCTCGGTAAGGTGTGGGATGTTTTTCTGTCGGGGGCAAAAAGAAAATCCTAACCTGCACAATTCGCGGCGACTGCACTAGCCAGGCGGCCTTAATTCCTCAGGCTCAAAGACCCCTCTGCCATACACCGCAAGGTACTATATCGAACAGAAGTTAAAAAACAAAACAAAACATTTCACTGTGGTGGTTGTGAGCTACTGCTGAGTGACTGTTGTGAGCAGTTTTGTCTTTAGTTCAGTCGCTCAGTTCAGTTCAGTCGCGGTTCCAACATCATAGCAACGGGTCGTCCCCATTATGCTCCGTTCCTTTGCCATGATGGACATGAGTGAATATCACATAAAATGTTCCTCACTGCTCCATGTGAAAACTAGAATAGACAGGAGTCCTGACAAACAACAGCCCGTTCAAGCACACTGTTTTGTGTTGGCATTCTGGTGACGGCATTACGTAATAATTTTCACTCTACAGGTTGTGGTAGTAGTGGTTGTGTTATACTTATGACCTAAAATTTATTTATATTGGAGCTGAAATGTTGTTTTATATATCATATTAAAGAAGGTTACTTTGGGAAAAATACTGTAATTATATTTTAAATGAAACAACAGTTTACAAGGACAACATTTCGGCGAGTTATAAGCCCATGACGTATATGGCCAGTCGCTTCATCATCTCACTTAACCAGTTAATGTTTATATGTATGCATGACACGATAAAACATGATTCTCTGATATTATGTTCTCTCCATTGTTCTAATTTTTTTTTCTTTCATTTTTATATTCTTCCCACCCTGTTCTTATACTTTATTATAGACACTGTAATGACTTTTCCATGATTATATGTTGTGTTTCGTGTATGTATATGTTTGCTGATGAAGGTTAGTCGCCGCAACGTCATGTGATTTCCGTAATTGTGGTCTGTAAATCTGCATTACTTGTTATTTTATGGTGAAGCTAAAACATGAGCCACGTGTATCTGTTGTCAGAAGAAATACATTTTACAATAATTGAAGGCGATGGACATGCAAGGCGGAAAAGAGAATAAGGCAATGATAAAAAAAATTTAACAATCTGAACAGTAACGCAAAACAGCCTTAAGGGTAAACGTATAACATGGAAAAACTTAATAAATGACAAATAGATAATAGCAGCATCAGCAGCAGCAGTAGTAGTAGTAGTAGTAGTAGTAGTAGTAGTAGTAGTAGTAGTAGTCGTAGCAGCAGCAGCAGCAGCAGCAGCAGTAGTAGTAGTTGTAGTAGTAGTAGTAGTAGTAGTAGTAGTAGTAGTAGTAGTAGTAGTAGCAGCAGCAGCAGCAGCAGCAGTAGTAGTAGTAGTAGTAGTAGTAGTAGTAGTAGTAGTAGTAGTAGTAGTAGTAGTAGTAGTAGTAGTAGTAGTAGTAGTAACAGCAGCAACTACATTTGCGGTAGTAATTTGTGATGTTGTTTTCAAAGTTAGTTAGCTGTTGATGCGTCTAAACCTGATAATTCTTTGGTGACATAATGACTAATTTTCTGAGACATTTCATCCCAAAAATTATGTCTGACCTCGTCACTAGATTCTGTTTCCGGTGGGAATTCCAGGTAGGTATTTCGTTTCATGATCATTAAGAGGTCGTAACTTTTAGACATTTCATCGCCTGGCAACGGTCGGTACACACACAGATAGAGAACTGATCTCTTCTTGTATATTTCTTCTATTAACGCCATCTTGACACAGTATTCAGAAAACTGCTCGTCGTAGAAGTCTGGAGAGAGTATCAGCACTGTCTTCCTACTGTTCTGTATGGCGCTAACGATGGCCGACACTTCATATGTCCCTGGCATGAAGTCCCGACCATCCACACACAGTTTGTGACCTCGTTTCACCTCCAGCTCTTGCAGACAGTCACCAACCACAAACTGGCGGGACATGTCGCTGTAGACAATGAACGCGTCAAATTTGTACTCCGTTCTTTCAGTTTCTCGAGGCTTGTATCCAATAAACCGCGACAAGGCGATGTTTCGAATGTATCTCAGCTGCCATCTGTAGCGGTACATGACACCAAACACCACCAAGAAACACATCACAGCTAGGGAGGCCACACAGAGAACTATAATAAGGCCTTTGCCTGCACATTGTCTTTGTAAAGTTCTCACACGGTCGTCAATATTACCCACATATTCGGGACTGCCATCATCTTCAATACATTTGAGCACATCCTTGCTGAGAAAAATAATATTTGACGCCCAGATCCAATGAAGTACTTCCAGCCCATCACATGTACAGCGTAAGGGATTCGAAGTAAGGTCAATGTACAGTTTGTGGGAGGTTCCGATTATGTCCAGATCATCCCGGCTGCTTTTGCTAATCCAGTTAATGGAGTTTTTACTGAGATCGAGATACTCCAGCTGTGGAGTTGTCGAGAAGTTCACGTTGAGGAGTCCTAGTTTATTGCTTCTCATTTTTAAAATGTGTAAGTTTTTTAACCCTCGGAATATGTTGGTTGGCAGCTCGTAAATCATATTCATAGATATATCAAGATAGACAAGATTATTGAGGTGTATAAAGACCATTTCCTTCGAATTCGCAAATGTATCACCAAGAACGTTATTATTTAAGGAGAGGAAAGTCAGCGAGTTGTTAGATCGGAATACCATAGAATGCATGTGTCTAAAATAGTTGCCATTGTAGTTCACTGCCTGAATCCACGGCGGAATATGCGAGCGTTGGGTTAAGGAAGGCAAAGCGCAGTAGGAGAGGTCTAAGTAAGTCAAGTGTGTGTACATGTTATCTCTGATGCTTTTAAACAGATCAATGGTGTTCACCTCCAAGAAACCAGGTGCCAGAAGTCTGCTCAACATAGGAGCCTTCATTGGAGCTGTTGTGATGCGTTTGGATGTATGTAGCAACCTGTTGTCATGGGAGATGTTGGTAGCAGCTATAATATCATTGCTATCGTCGTTATCGTGTTGTTCTGTACATACAGGGCTGTCTTCTAGATCTTTCATTTTGCTGATAAATCTTTCAGTTGACGCTTCGCCTGTAGATGTCAGATCTTCCAGTTGATCGATATCGTGACTGTCAGCAGAATCTCCATGCGTCTCTGGCAACCCACTGCTATCCTGGGTTTCCGATAACCCACTACTAGCCTGGGTCGTGGATAAATCCACTGCCAGGTGCAGGATCTGTATAAGTCCCCAGATCTATCAGCTCCAGTTTGTGCAATAAGAACAATTTGTCCGTGAGTAGCATAGGCGCAATGAGTTCACTTCCTCGTAACACAAGCTTCCTGAGTGTCTGTGGCAAGCCCTGCATAAACTCTTTGCTTATAAACCCTACCCTATTGTGTGACAGATCTATCACCTCCAACTCTATATTCCTCAAATACTTTGCGTGACTCCCGTTCAAGCAGATAAAAGGACATCCATCTGGAATAAGTTGAGATCAGGCTCAGAGATGTCAGGGATGAGTTCTGCAGCCCCTCAAGTCCATTCAGAGCCTTAAAAATGTCATAGGGGAACGTAGAAATAAACTCCAATTTCCGGAGATCTTTCACATGTCTGTAAACATTAATATCGACTTTCTTTAAAGCACATTTGGTGAATCGAATAGTTTGTAGATAGGGAACATTTGCCAAAGAAATTCTTTAATGACTGAGATGCGACATTGTATAAGTATTGAAAAGCCCACGTGAAGTGTTGTCAATCTTCTCAGATTCTTTATTTCTGGACCAAGAGTGATATCATTTGAGACCCCGTCAATAAACAGAGATGTTAGGTTGGTCAATCGTGCCATTTCTTTATTGGGGTAGCTCTTGGTATGTTTCTTGTTTCCATTCATGTATAATGTTTGCAGATTTCCCAGGTTTGCAAACACACCAGGTGAGAATATTATCTGAATAATATTACTGCTGAGATCTAGAATTCTCAATTTCTGAAAATGATCTAACGAGCCATTTATCAAAACCGGCAAATGATTTCCTGATAAGTTTAGAAACTGTAAATTCGTCAGACTTTGGAACGTCAGTTTGGAAATATCTTGAATGCGGTTGTGCTCCAGTTTAAGGCTCAGTAGATTTGGGAACATCATGAAACTCCCATCAATAATATCGACAATGTTGTTGAAGCTTAAATCTAAATTATTGAGGGACAACAAGTGGATGTGGAGAGAATTGTTGGCTATTGTATGCATATTTTTGCTGTTGGAAACTGACAGATTCTGTAAACTGTGGTACTGTAAGAAATCTCTGGCATGGAATATATGTATTAAAGAGCTGGAAATAGATAACTGTTGAGTTTCATTTGGCAGAACTGCGTTAATCTCGGTGACTGAAGACTTACAAGATGCCACAATACTTCTGTACATTGTGAAGTAGCACTGACATGGCAGACAGCGGAATTCGTCCCTGATATCAACATGATACAAATCTGGGTTTCCGTCTATGTTCGATTCTTCTTGAGAGTCATCGTCGATGTATCTGGGGTTGGTTGCTAAACTGTGAAGTAAAGACTTCGTTGATGTCTTGATGTTGGCTTGTGAATTCTGGTGTGCATTCGTGGAGAGTGTATTTGAATTACTTTTCTGTGCGCCTCTTCCTTTCTTAGATTTTTCATAGTGTATTACTGATTCTGAAGGTTTATCGGTGTCTTTCATGGCCTGCTCTGTCGGTGTCTGGGGATCTGTACTGGCGTGCTTGCCTCTTTGGGGATCTTGACGCTGGCTACCAGCAGCTGTCACTTCAATGACATTGTCTTGACTGTTCTCAAGACTGAATCCTTTCACCGAAACAGCGGATTGGTTTAGGTAAGAAGGTACCCCCAGTAGATAGAGCAGTAGGGTTACACTGCTACCAGTGATTGTCATTCTGCAGAAAGCCAGAGAAATGATAAAGTATGTTAAATTTAAATCAATCCATGAAAAAGAAAAAAAAGAAAAAAGAAACGATCCTGTGTTCATTATATTTATGATACAAACAAGCATCGCATTTTCATTTCTAACACTCAGAAATACATTGTCTTCATTTCTCTTACATATACATACTAACTCATCTTCTCATACACATACAAACTGTCGCATTCATCAAAAACAAACAAACAAACAAACAAACACACACACACACACTGACTTCATTTCTCATACACCTACACACAGAGAGAGTAAACTGAAGTACCCAGGAATCACCTTCGACAGAAGCTCGTTATTCAGGTATCATGTGGAAGCAGCTGTTGTGAGGTCAAAGAAGGAATCCGGTGCGCTGCAGATCATGGCATCAATGGACATGGAGAAAGAATGTTGCTCACACTCTATCAACATCTGATTCTCTCAGTAATTTAGTACGCATTTGGATTGCTCACAGTGTCAAAGAGTCAGCTGGTGAAACTAGAGGGCATACAGAATGAAGCTATATGGGTAATACGGGGATGTACAGGGGACACAGCAGTAGTGAATATGCGATACATCCTTGTCTTACCCACGATTGCAGACAGGCTTAAGGTGCTGATGGATAAATGAAATCTTCGAGTGGCTGAAGACACGAAACACACCCTGCATGAAGCTCTGAACTCAGTTAAAGGCCACAGACTGATAAGAGAGAAGTCAAGGATGACTAAGGCAGAGGACACAATCAGAGACGTGTGCAAGCTTGACAACATCAGAAGAGGAAAGGAGTGGGTCAGACTGCCCGAGGAAAAGTCAGACCTGTGCAATGTCATAATAACATTGGATCGGGAATACAGGGATTGGCCGGCAAGTAGCTCTGAGTGGGAGGTGCAACAATTTATTTTTCGGTGGACTGTGTTTGGTGCAGGAGAGCCTGGCATATGGTACCACTACATGTAGTCTTGGAATGGAGGTGAAGACAGTCACCGAGGATTTCAACTGACTGGAAGACAAACAGCACACGCATGTGGTAATTGTAACGGACTAACAAAGTATGATGAGAAAGGTGAAGACAGGCAAGCTTCCATTCAGACATTGGAAATTCGAGAACATCTATTGAATCTCCCCCCCCCCCCCTCTGTTTTCCCCCACCATAACATGCTAGTGAGGTGGGAGATGAGCAAGCGTACAGGTTGACTGGGTCTGCACCGCTGGGTGGAGTATTGGTGCATGATAAGACAGGCGTGTTCGGGGTCCTATAGAATCGTGTGTATAGTGCAGAAAGAACGAGTAGATCGTCCTCGTTTGAAGAGAATGACGCTGCAAGCAGTGACCAAAGGGTCTGGCAGACGCTCAGGACTTCAAGGAAAGGTCAGACAGACATATAATCAGACTGCTACTGATATCATTAGTATTGAGACTCTTCGTTGGTTGTTGCAGATGAGGACGGAGCACGTATGGGAATGTCCCGAGTGCCATTGTTGTTGGTTCGATTCCTGGTTCAACTCAACTCAACAGCTGCCTTTATATTGCTTATTAACACGCACTAATAGAGGATGACAGAATATACAGAGAAATCGAAATCAGGTGTCAAAAGGCAAGCAGGCTTACTTATCAATAGGACTGTGAGGGTAAAACCATGGGCAGCTGTTTTTGCGACTGACTCAGCCACAGGACTATCATTCTGAGCCGGTGATGTATCTTAACTTTAACTTCTCCTTTGAAGTTGAATCGGGTACGGGTAATGGTGAAATCGAATCGAAACATATCAATTAATGCCTATCTGAGACATCAACATATATCCATGTTTGAAAAACGACAGGTAAAAATTAACATATTCATACCAACTCTTGGACAATATTCAGATCCCACATGCGCTCTTAAAGAGACATACTTCAGCCGCAGTGGCAAGCACACTTGCTGGCCGCCAAGGTAGTTCGAATCTCCATGGAGTCGGATTGGTTTTACACTGACCTTGGCTCATAGAAGCAGCCTAACATGGGTACCAGGAAATATCCTGGGAAGTTGAGGAGGCCGACGTGACCTTTGACACGTCACCCGTCGAGTGCCGATTGGTTTATATATGGGAGAAAGGGCCGTATACCCAATCAGCTGTACAGCTCATCCTGGGCGAACTAAAGCTCGTCCAGGATAGGATGGAGTGGGATGTGGCTCGGAAAGAAAAAAAAACACTGAGGAAAGACTAAGATGAAAGAGTATAGATTGAAGTGCGCAAGAAACAGACTAAGAATGAAACAGTTCAAACAGACAATGCACAAAGCAAGACACGAACATATGACGAAGCAACAGAAGATGATCAAGAAACAGAAATTGACAAAGAAAGCGACCAAGAAACAAAGGTGACAGAAGAAGAAACAACACCAAGAACGAGAGTTGAAGACACAAGATTTAAATGAAGAAATAGACCTTTAAGATCCAAAAACAGTCAAACAGTCCACACACTGGGATTCTGAGACAAGAAACTAGGTTTTTTGTTATTATGTGTTAATTTCTTCATTCTTCTCATTCAGTTCTTATGCCTAAATGTAGTCAATGTAGTGTCTTCTCGGTGAAAATGTGTTGTGTTTTGTGTAAGTATTAGTTTGCTAATGAACGCTGTTCGTCAAAACGTCCTGTGTATTCCCTAAATGTGTTATGTACTCGTAAAACTGCATTGCTTTGTGTTATTTCATATTTTCCAAAACATAAGAAAGATCGCTTCGCAGTCGGCTCGACAACCCATGAACCACTCCCTGAAAAAAGAACACTGTGAGTGGTGGCGGTAACCTAACACCAAGCCGAACAAGTGCCCGAGCCTGACCAGACATGGACATCAGGAACAAGAAGAAACCAACACCACGGCGCCTAGAAATCAGGAAACGAAACACACAGCTCTATTTCCACAAGCAGACAAGAAGCACCATTTTTTCCCCCACGTTTCCATCCAGTTTCAGGATATTGCGGTCAACATCAGCATCTTTCAGCTGTATGTTGATTCCTAGGCTAGATTACGCTCATTAGCACGCCACGACTTTCTGAGCGACCGGCTCCATACTTTCATAAGTCACTGGCCGGACTCGAACCGCTTCCAATTCTCGTGCGCTCACGTCAACCACGAGAGTATTCTGGGTTAAGGAGAAAGCTGCTATCTCCTCCACCAGGGAGACCGGCGAGAAGCACCATAGGGTCCCAATTATAACACATCGACACACTGACAGTTGACAGGGACATGAACACGTTTGTTTTCAAGCCAGCGAACGAGTAAACCTAATGCGCTTCACTGCGTGCGAAAGAGTATTTTACTTCCTGTTACACACACTGAATTTGTTGCTCTCTCTATCACACACACACTACTACTACTACTACTACTACTACTACTACTACTACTACTACTACTACTACTACTACTACTACTACTACTACTACTACTACTACTACTACTACTACTACTACTACTACTTCTACTACTACTTCAGCTACTACTACTACTACTACAACTACTACTATTACTACTACTACTACTACTACTACTACTACTACTACTACTACTACTACTACTACTACTACTACTACTACTACTACTACTACTACTACTACTACTACTACTACTACTACTACTACTACTACTTTTACAGCAACAACAATTACTACTACTGCTACTAATACTACTGCTACTATTAATTCTGCTACTACTACTTCTATTACTACTACAACTAATACGTATAATTTATAATAATAATAATAATAATAATAATAATAATAATAATAATAATAATGTTGTTGTTAATGAAAATACAACAGTAATCAGCAAAGGCTAGTATTGTCTTCATGCTAAGATCAGTGACTGAGAATGTGTGCCGGCGCAGTTAGAAATCTTAGGATAAAGATAATACGAGCATGTGCAGCCCAATAGGGGATAACGGAGGAAAGAAAAGAAGTTAACTCACCTCCTAGCCATATGAACTGAATCTACGCCTGGTGTGATGTATCTAGTCACTCTAGTCACATAACGGAAGACTTGAAAATATCGCTGATCGAGGAAGAAAATTATGCATAGGAAAATCTCCGATTACGTGAAGTACTTAATATCCTTGTTAATGTTAGTTTGCTGGGTGGCGTATTGTGGAGTGGAATCTATACGTGGAAGTTGGCTGCGAACATGTTTAATAACCGGTCGCGTATCAATGCAGGTGGTATCATTGAGAGGGGAGTTATTTGGTGTGACAGCTGTTTCTATATATATCTCAAAACTCTGTGACGTCACTTTGCAGGGTCAGTGCTTTTTAGACAAAGTTTATTGGAGTCAAACCATACACAAATCGGTAAAAGGCAAAGTGAAACCACCTTTGTATTTATCCCTATATAATTATTTACTGTGGAGGGAAGGAATACTAAAATGGAGTTCTGGATCAACAGAGTGCTAAAACAGTTAAAGGATTTTGGACAATCTTAAATAAAGTATTATTAGTGAAACTGTATGGCAGACGTCTGGATATTAATATAATACAGACATTTGTTCCAACAGCAGAAAGCACAGAAGAGGATATAGATGTATGTTTGTAATGAGTTAGACGTGGCTTTAGTCTAGAACAAAACTTTCCAGATAACAGTGAGCAGCTGGCCGAGTGGCTAGAATACCGGTTCTCCTTCGGGAGCCACGGGTTCAAATCCTCGGTAAGGTGTGGATATTTTTGTTTCGAGGGCAAAAAGAAAACTCTATCCTGCACAGTTCGCGGCGACTGCACAAAGCCAGGCGGCCATAATTCCTCAGGCACAAGATCCCACTGCCATACATCGCAAGGTATAGGGTGTATTTTAATTGACTTTGCAGTGTTCGAAAATATTGGTTGTCCAAGTTTTGTATTCACCCTCTGTAAAGTTCATGCAACATAACAGGTAAATACAAAACTAGGACCAGCAATATTTTCAAACACTGCAGTAATTAAAAATACACCCTGTACTATATAGACAGTACATGATAATTTTTGACAGACAGTGATAATCTGAGGCTTCAAGTAGCAACGAAACAAGTGGAAAACAAGTGAACTGGTAACATCTGTAGAGGATGCTCAATGTCCAAACAAGTTGTTCTGGAACGATTAGGGCGCATGTGAATTAAAGGGCTCAGCCTATCGCCTCAACTGAGCCTATATGATAATTCAGAACCCGCGTGTTACGTTTGTACACGACGTAAATTTAACTGGTTGCAGTGTGGTGTGGGTTGTCAGCTTTGAACGTGTCGCGTTTATTCTTTCGTCGATTACGAGGGGGCTTCAAATGAAAACCGTAAAAGTGTGTGAGTGTGAGTGAGTGAGTGTGTGTGTGTGTACATATCAGTTTTTGATGTAGTCACGAATGCGTTCAGTGCAAGTCCTCCAGTGGCCACAAAGTTCTTAGATTCCTGTAGAAAATACTTCCCTTGGTCGTGTGTGTTACTACTCATGCACCACCTGCTGTACCCCTTCACTGAACATTTTCACAGGCTTTACGCCGTTTTTAAACTTCCTACTCCACTCATACACTTGCTGGACTGACAGGCATTTACACCGTACTGCATCTTCATTCACCGATGAATTTCTATAGTCCCTTCACTGAATTAAAAAAAAGGGATGGTGCATGTCAAAAGCTGGGCAGCCATCTTCAAACTGTCCTTAGGTCGTCACCGTGTTTTTCTGCACCGTTATCTCACTTGCTTAACACTCTTACTATCCTCAACAACAATACCAATAGGTTACAAGGCAATGACAAGGTTACTGCAATTTCTATCAAACTTTTGATGTTTTAATTTTAAGCCCCATCGTACTCATTCACTGGCACTTTTAACTGAGCTTGCTGAAAGAATATGTCATCCATGCTGAAACATCCATAAATACCTGTGTCTGTCAAACGACAGATAATAAATACCATATATTTAAAGGTGGAAGATCAAATGGTTGGGCCATTTCGTTTGAATGTAACACCATCAACTACCAGCATTGGCGCTACATCAGAGATGATCTTATAGGACTGCAAGATGGCGCCCTTGAAGAAAATGGAATGACGACATCAAAGGCATTGCACATTCATTCGGGTTGACACTATCCAGTGCCACCCACGGGGCGCCGACCTCAACTACGATGCTTGACGACAACAGTTGAAGATAGTGATGCAGGAATTCGCCATTGTAGCGAGTAGTTCCGGTGATACTGAACAAATGCACATCTATAGAATGAGCCCGTGGAGAAGGGTTTGTGGAAGTTAATCTCTGACAGAGTATTGCCTACAGAAAAGTTGGTGTGTTGAGAAACGAGCAGGGGACAAATTGGCTAGATCTGCATCTCTTGGTACACCGTAAGGGAGATGTGGCCAGGGGTCTTTGGAATTGTGTGTATAGTATGGAAGAGTTGAGTTGAGTTGGGTTGAGCTAAGAACTGATATCAAAGCACTCAGACATTCTCATATTCGCTCCATTCCTTCGTTCAACTGCAAGCGAAAAGTCACACTACTAATCATCCCCACCGCTACCTGATTGAATGTTCTCCTGGTCATAACTCTCAGTTTTGAGGTTCTACCAGAACCCCTGCCAATCCCCTGCAATCTCATCCTTTCCATATACGTGTTCTCAATATGTACCCCCCCCCCCCCCCCACTTTTCTCCACCTGGTCCCTCAGGCGCACGACCACTTCTCCCTTGTCCATAGGTAATCGACCACCAAGAGGTGCATTTTCTGCCAGCCTATCAGCCTGTTCATTTTCCCGAACTCCCGCACGGCCAGGGAAAAATATCCATACAATTCTTACAATCTGTGACCTCTGAAGCGAGGTGCGCCATTTCACACGAAACATTCCTTTATCCACCTGTGTGTGGCTGTGGTCTCTTCTAACCAACAGAATGCCGCTATGACTGCTTCCACTTCCATTCTCTTGCTGGAGGTCGTAGCCTCTTATGCCAGACTCTCCTTTTTTAAGAATCTTCCAGTAGTCTTCGTAGTGAAACCCCAACCTCTACATCTGTTTCTCACCACTGACCCATAGGTGTCGATGATTAAATCACCTTGATGTGTGTTACAATGGATCAGTTGTTGCACCTCAAACTCTGTGTGGCCCGCTGCCCATTCTCTGCACTCACGACCCAGTGTTGCTATTACATTGTGCGAGTCCGTCATGTCTTCCGGTACTTTAATCCACTCTTTTTCACGATTGGTGATCTCTAGATGACAAACCTGACGTATTCCCACCTGTGTCATCCAGGACCTGCCTCGTTTTAGTCTATGACCCTTGACTATATCCATGGCTTCATGCATGGGGTGATCTCTATCTGCAGCAACTCTGAGGTACCATTTGACTTGAAGGACACCATGCCTATCCACCATTGTTGGTAGCGCCAGGATATGCTTCATGCATACAATTGGTGTGTCCTTTGTGTACCCCAGGATCACCCCATGGAAGAACAAATACACCATCACTGGCTGGAGAGAATGGTGCTGCAGAGAGTGACCAGGGGATCTGACTGACACTCAGTTCTCCGGGGAAAAGCCAGGCGGACACATAATCAGATTTCATCTAGCACCAATAGTATGTGAACACTCTGCTGGTTGTTGAAAGTGTTCAGATCCAGGCCTCAGTAAATCTCACAGCGTGTAGCGGCTAACGACCCCATTTTTGTATTGGTGTATTAATCTTTTTTGGCTTCCTTCATAGCGTTCCTGTTTGGCCACACCTATTTTAACTTGAAATTCTCGCAATCTGACCATGGTTGTAGATACACAGTCAACGCTTGGTTGTCGCAAACGACTTACTTCTCTTAGAGCATTCAGTATATCAGCCAGGCTCATGGCTCGTCCATCATAGCTCCTACACCATAGCATTCCCACAAGCCTGTCAGTCTGATCATTTCTTTGTATACCCGTATGCCCTGGCACGAAAATAAAACTTATATAAGCCAGCCGTGACCGCCACAGAGACACCAACCACTGTTTTCGGACCCAATTCATTTCTATCTTCATGAGCAATCTCACTGAGTCGCTAAGGAAACATGCCCAAGTGAAGATCTGTCTCTCGAGCCATGTTATTGCTTTACTTACTGTCATGACTTCCATAATCAGACTACTTGTGGTTAAGGAAGAAGCATCAGAATCTTTCTTCACAATTGATAATGTGAATTGTTGAAAATGAGAACGGGCCGTTGTCAATAACTCAATTGCGACAGGCATACAAGGATTCCCTTCTTTTGTACCACACGAAAATGACAACTCGTACGTTGTACAAAAGGATACATTTTATTTGGAGCTGATAGTACATGAGCTCCGCGAGCGGAATACCACATCGGTATTAAACATCATAGTATGTTATAAAGATGTAATGAGAAGATGATGTTGATGGTAATAACTAATGAAGCTAAGCTTAAGTCCTAACTATTGATACTGTCCTTCTTAGCAACAAAGTATTCACAGCGGATATACAGTCCGTCGCCTACGCCGTCGAGTCACTGTCTGACGAATCTCTCTGTGGCGTGTTCAGCCACGAGCAATTGACTCTTCGTGCATTAGCTGCTTTGCGTGCTTGGGGTTCCAGCACGCTGGTCACCTGGTTAGAGTAACCAGTGTTGCATGGTCACTTCTCGTGATGCGGGTTTCCCAGTCTCTTGGGTAACCCCAGCTCACGTACTACTTAATGAACCTCCTTGTTGACACGAGTGTGTCCAGTTAGAGAACTATTTATAGTTCTCACTCGTGCTTGTGTCCCTTCTGTCTGGTTTCCTAGATCGCTATGTTACTTTCCTCTTCTCTAGCTCTCTTTATATTCTTCTTAGCTCTTAGCTCTTACGTAGCTCTTTGACAGGCTCTCCTTCCCTCCGTGTTGTGTTACAAAGTTTCAAGTTGTGGGGGTAACACAAGTCGTAATCTCAACAAAAATTGGATGTCTAATTTTGTCAAAGACTGCGTAAGTTCTCTACTTCTCTTCTGGGGATAGGACAAGATCTCTCCTTTCCCTCATCACACTGTTGTATTAATTCACTTGGCTAATTGAGTAGCCCACCACACTAGTACAGTTGGCTATAGACTTTCATTATATTTCTGGGAATTGTGTGAACCGGAACCTAATGCCATAAGACCTGTCCTCCAATTGTCCATAATTGACAACCCATACAACTTGCCTTTGTTACGAGTACAATACATGAATAATGAATGTTCATGCTCCCATATAATATTTGCTCCAACTAGTATACATGCTTTATGTGCCACTCTTCACCTTTTTAGCTTCCGCTTGTGAAGAAATATTTAAGTGTTAAACTAAGGTTTTCGAGATGTTATTGTGTCCCCTGTTAGAGTAGTTATCGTTCTTTGCAGATAATGATGTATGCAACTTTATGTGTTAGTTTTCCTGGTTGGTTGCGTGTTTTCTATTAAACTAAAGTGTATTTAACTTACTAATATGTGTATGCGTTTATAATTTACGTGTATGTACTCTTTCGAGCGCCGTAAAGCGGTTTATTGTAGCCACAAACGAGTGTGTTAAGCTGATTCATGACTACAGTCCCGGTTTAAGATGCTCAAAATATATTTCCTATCTCTATCACTAAAGTATAGCAACTACACAGATAAAAAAATCTCAACAACACATTGTTTACACAGATTGACACAGACGAATTACAGCAAGTCGTATTGTGCGGCGAAAAAAATAATTTACCGCTAAATCTCTCACTCTCATTTAATTCATTCTCTCCCTCTCATTCACACATCTTTCGTTCATCTTTCATTCGACAATGGTTTTAAAATAATAGTTCAGTCATTAAAATATGGTTCAAGAAAAAAGAATGGATGAACATTAAATATGTACAATAAATAGTTGGCTGAATTTAAACAGGTTTTCAAGCCAAATGACTGTGCTGTATTTCTGCACTCGTCATGTCTATACAAAAATATACATGGTTGCGATGGATTGTTTGCTACCAATCCTGTGGTAATGACTGACATATCTAATCTATTGCAAGTTGGTGTACTGTTCTAAATTAATCTAAGGGAACTAATCTAACTAAATAATCAAAATGGGGAAAAGTGGGTTAGTTACCTTAAAGTGTTATTAGTACATCGAATGATATAAATTCCTAAATGATGGGATTAATTTGTGAGTAATGTTTTAATTAACTAAATATATAAATAAATGTGTTTAAATGGTGGTAAACTAAAGTAATGTTTCATAATTGAAAAGTATGATGTAGATGTTAAACTAAATGAGTTTCTAAGTAAATGTAGGTGAATTTTAACTCTGAAATGTCATAAATAAAGTTATATAGGTAATTCTACATTATACATTCTATTATCACTACAAAAATATGAAGTTATACGCAACTGTTATAAAAACATGTTATATACATATCACATATAATTTCTATTTAACTAAACTAATTAATTACATCCAGGTGTGATGTTGGAGCAGCGTCCTCTGTAGAATGTCCTCGAAAAAATAGAGTTCAGCTAGACAAAGTCTGATTTACGCTCTCATCCTGGGTAACGTTCATACTTCGATCCACTCACGGGTTGCATATATGGTGGTGGTGTAGACAACTAATAACGTGTCTGTTCATTTCACTTCTACTGACACAGTTAATATTACACAAATTTAGACGACTGGCGATGGTAACGCACTACAGTGTTCATAATCACCACATAGGGCACTAGATAATTACAGTGTCAATGTATTTGGTGATATAAGGTCGCTCTCTTCTCGTATTTCAGGTATCTCAATGTGAGAAGGTCGGCTCAATGTGTCAGCCAGAGAGTTCATGCTTCCCTTCAAATGCTTAATAGTGAAAGCATAATTTTGCAGGATCAAGGACCACCTGTAGATCCTGTTATTGCGGTGGACTCCAGACTGCATTACAGTCAGCGGCGAATTATCGGTTTCAATGACAAACTCCTTACCCGCTACGAATCTATGAAGCTTCCTGATACAATAGATGACGCTTAAAGCTTCCAACTCAGAGGCTGAGTATCTTGATTCAGCAGGAGTGATTTTCCGGCTTACATACATTATTGGGTGGAAAATTCCCTCATAGAACTGGCCTAAGACGCCAGAGATGGAAATAGCACTTGCGTCTGTACGAAGAAAATACGTAAGATTTTGGTTAGGCAAGCGCAAAATAGGTGGAACGCTAAACATACGTTTCAATTTTGATAAGGCACCAATTAACTGTGCATCTTGTACATTTAATTTCACAGATGCTTTCAAAACATCAGAAAAAACGCTGGTGATTTCAGCCAAATTGGGTATAAATTTGCTGTAGTAATTAACTAGACCAAGCAAACTTCGGACCTGCTTCTTGGTCGTTGGCATAGTTAAATTGAGAATTTCTGTGACAATTCTGTCATCTGTCCTAAGTTGGCCTCTGCTGATCGTATGGCCTAGGAAATCAATTTCTTCCATTCCCAACTCAACTTTGGTTGGTTTTACTGTAAGACCGAATAATCGCAATCTATCGAAGACATGTCGCAGTTTCTGTAAGTGTGATGTCCAGTCTGCGGTATGGATACAAATGTCATCAATATACGTCGCTGTATTCGTAACTCCATGTAAAAGGTCCCTGGTGAGTCGGACAAAAGTGGCTGGAGCATTACGAAGGCCAAAAGGAAGGAATCGCCACTCATACAGACCTAGAGGTGTTGAGAATGCTGTTAACGGGATAGACAATGAGTGCATCGGAACTTGCCAGTATCCCTTCGTAAGGTCAAGTTTAGAAAAGATACGTGATGTTGACATATCAAGGATAAGATCTTCACATGATGGGATAGGCTCTGCATCGACCTTGGTCACGTTATTTAACCGGCGATAATCGACACAGAGGCGGATCGTCGAGTCCTTTTTCTTCACAAGGACGATAGGAAAAGAGTATTCTGACTGTGATTTTTGGATTATTCCACTCGACTCAAGATTTAGAAGTTCCTTGTCGAGACTTTCCCTGTAATTTAATGGGATGGAATAAGGTCGGCATTTGATAGGGGTGTTATCAGTCAGAATAATGGAGTGTTCTATCCTGTCCGTCCTACCTGGGATGTCGAGAAAAAAATGTCCCTGTACTCCGTTACTAGCTCTATGATTTGTCGTCGTTGCTCGTCTGTGAGTTTCGGTTCTAACCGTATGCTATCAATTGTCCCAGTCGTGTCTACTGTCGGGACTGGTAATTCTATTTCATCGTCATCTGTCTGATTAAGTACTGTCGTTGTACTACCTGTGTGTTCTGTTTCCTGACTAGGTGTGTTTGCGATGTCGTCGTCATCTGTCGCCCTACCTAGTGTAGTTGTGTTATGTACGTCTGTCGTCCGGTTGCTTGGTGTAGGTGCATTCTGTTCGTCTGTCATCAGTCCTTGTCGTGAGAAATAAGGCTTCAGCATGTTGATATGAAATATCTTTAATTTTCGGTTTATCGATATTTCATAATCGACATCTGATATCTTTCGTACCACTTTGAATGGCCCTTGCCATGACGTTAATAACAAGTTACGTTTATCTGGTAGTAAAAGCAGCACCTCTTGATTGGGTTCAAGGTGTAGGGTTTTGGCACCCTTATTGGCATAACTTTCGAATGGTCTCTTTCGAGAAGCCAATATTAAACCTTGGACCTTGGCTGTTACATGCTTTCCCTTTTCTATTACATGTTGACAAATGGTACATGACCGACAAAAAGATTTAATATCGTTACCAAATTTAGGCCAATAGAAATGTGATAAAATTTTGGCTCTCGTTTTGTTATAAGCCAAATGTTCAGCAAACGGTGACTCATGCGCAATCTTTAGCACATTTTGTCGGTGTTTTAAAGGTAACACCGTCTGCTGAATTTCATGGTTATTGGTGGTATAATAACGCATGAGAATTCCATTATGCATTTTGAAATACCAAGATGCATTTTTAGTTACTTTCGCTCGCTCACCTAACAATTTAAAATAAGGTGCGATAGTTTGATCGGTGCGTTGTGCCTCGATAAACTCTTGTCGAGTGGTATTGTCACTAGCACCGCTGGGTGTTAACAACTGTAACATTTCATTTTGTAGGTCAGTATAATGTGTTTGGGTCTCTGACCTAGTTACAGCATTAGCCGTGTTTGTTTGTTTCCAGGCTAATATTTCGTCATCAGTACAGTGTTTTAATGATGGCAAGCAACCCAAAATCAGGTCGGTACAGGGATTCTGCAAAATCGCGCACGTAAATGTGCCGGAAAGGAACGGGGTGTTTATACGGACTTTTGCCAGCGGGTATTTCTCAATGTTACCAGAAAAAGTGCGGCATTTAACAAACTCGCCCGTATAATCCTCTGGGTTAACTAGCTCTCTCCTTACCCCGAGTAAAGTGCTCCCGCTATCAAGTAAACATTGGCATGGTTGTTCGTTGACCAGTGCATCGTGGAACTTTAGATTACCTCTGGAGGCTAAAGCTGAATTAGCATCTTCGTTGGAACATGGTACAACATGACCACATTTGAGTTTCCCGTCCGCATGAAACTGGTGACAAGTGTCACATTTATTAAAGTCTAACATATCAGTAACTACAGCCACACTCTCACACTCATTGAATGGTAATACATTTTCGAGCTCAGAATCAACCACACTATCATCGTCAGATGATGTATCTATGAGCACAGCATTGCTAGCCTTCATTCTTTGCCTGCCCAAACATTTGGAAGAATAGTGGCCATAATAAGAACAGAAGAAGCATTTAACCGCACGTTTGTATGAGTTTCGTTTGTTTTCCTGCTTTTTCATCATCATTTCAAGATGCGCAGTTTATGAGGGACTTTTATCACACATCGAGTACTGCGGATGGAATAATTTGCAGTATCCACACTGTGGTGGCTTTTGATAAGGTGTATCTTTCTTCTGATACCCTTTTTGGTTGTAAGACCTGCTTGGTAAGTTCTTAGCAAAAGCAGTAATATCAGTATCATGTATTGATGTTTTAAATATATCGAGGTTTGAAGAAAAATAAGCTGAACCACGTTTTTCAAGTTGTTCAATAGATTCAATGTCTGCTTGTTGAAGGAACTTAGCAAAGGGAGTAGGAACTGTGGATATGACTTTATCCATCACCATTAAGTCCTGTAATCTATCAAAATTCTTCCCTACTTTTGCCGCCTTAAGCCATTTACTGAATATACTCTGAACATTTGATACATAGTCTAAGAACGTTTCGGTTGGCTTTGGTTTGATTTGTGAGTACTGGATCTGATATCCAGGAGCATCGAGTAGAAAATGCTGTATAATCCTATCATGGATATATTGATAGTTATTTCTTAGTTCTTTTGGTATCGACTCGATAACTTTTAAGGGCTCCCCACTGAGATTTCTCATATAGATCATAGCCCAATCTTCTAACGGTATTTTCTGAATTCTGAGCTGGAACTCTATATTCTCAGTCCATGCTGAGATCGAATCACCTTGACTATAGGGCTCGATGATCCCTTATATTTAGAGAATTTATTTTGCTTTTCCTGACTCTTCTGTTTCGTAGAGGCTATCTGGATGTTTGAGTCAATTTCCATCTCTTTCATTTTTAACTTAGTTTGTGACTCTACCTCTATTTGCTTTTGCTTTGTGGCTTCCTCTATCTCTCTCATCTCTTTCTGATGCTGTCTTTCCAATGTTCTTTCATCTCTCTCTAGGGCAGCTTTTCTTTCTGTTTCTTCTCTGTATGTTTGTTCTGCCCATTTCTCTAATTTCTCTCCAGTATGGCCTAGTTCTTTGCCAGCCTGGATGCAGTCATTTAATGATGACATTATATGGCTTTATGTTATTACACAACTGATATCAATATAACTTTACAATATAATTTTACAGTTAATATGTGTTAGATATTTACAATCTTCACTGAAAAAGAAGATGCATGGTTAACGGTGGTTATCAAAATTAGTGAAAAATATACTCATCTAATCTGCTGAAAAATACGGCATTCGGGATGTTACACCGCTGTCTTTCGTACACACAACTGATAGACTTGCTTGTACAACTGATGTCTCTGTTTAATAGAGCATCAACAGTTTAGAAAAATGCATGTAATATACAATACATGGTTGTTATCAAATTAAACAATACAGTTTATGCGGTTGGTAACTTGCAAATGTGATATAAATAATGATGAATGATGTAAATGATATGAATGTTATGATAGTATAAATGATCGTCAATGAATTGTAAGATGAATTGTCAAATGACTGTCAATGTCGTCTTTTCTTCACTTTCTATCGTCTCTGACTGAGCTGCGCTGTATGACTTTAGCTTAACCTCTAATTTATTTCCCTTGTGCATAAAGAATTTGCTTCTGCACAAGTACATACGTGAATGTGATGAATGTTGACATTATGACTGTATCACAAGAAATGTTTCACAAATGATAGTTAAATTCGTAATTTCGATACATGTTTGCAATCTGCACACAATCACAGTTTATATTTCATACATTTCCATCAAAAGAATTCACACAAATAACATAAATAACATTTTGTAGAATTTCCGAATTTATGTGGGAAAATGGTAGATTTAAAGTGCTTGAAGGTGGTTCAAGCCCCCCACCCAAATGAGATCCTACCGATTTGTGTAGGTTCAAATCTAACACTTCTGACACCAAATGAGATCCTGCCTGTCAACAACTCAATTGCGACAGGCATACAAGGATTCCCTTCTTTTGTACCACACGAAAATGACAACTCGTACGGTGTACAAAAGGATACATTTTATTTGGAGCTGATAGTACATGAGCTCCGCGAGCGGAATACCACATCGGTATTAAACATCATAGTATGTTATAAAGATGTAATGAGAAGATGATGTTGATGGTAATAACTAATGAAGCTAAGCTTAAGTCCTAACTATTGATACTGTCCTTCTTAGCAACAAAGTATTCACAGCGGATATACAGTCCGTCGCCTACGCCGTCGAGTCACTGTCTGACGAATCTCTCTGTGGCGTGTTCAGCCACGAGCAATTGACTCTTCGTGCATTAGCTGCTTTGCGTGCTTGGGGTTCCAGCACGCTGGTCACCTGGTTAGAGTAACCAGTGTTGCATGGTCACTTCTTGTGATGCGGGTTTCCCAGTCTCTTGAGTAACCCCAGCTCACGTATACTCGATGACTTCCTTGTTGACACGAGTGTCCAGTTAGAGAACTATTTATAGTTCTCAATCGTGCTTGTGTCCCTTCTGTCTGGTTTCCTAGATCGCTATGTTACTTTCCTCTTCTCTAGCTCTCTTTATATTCTTCTTAGCTCTTAGCTCTTACGTAGCTCTTTGACAGCCGTGGATGGGAACGTCGCGAATTCTGTGATGTCGGTTCTTTATTCAGCTCAACTCCTTTAACACAACTGTACCACGTTGTAATCACCGGTGGCCAATTGCATCAGACAATCAATCAGTCAGGTGCCGTCTCCACAATGAAGGTTGGCTACAATGTATCTCCAACCAGACAATCAATCAATCAGGTGCCGTCTCCACAATGAAGGTTGGCTACAATGGATCTCCAACACTGTCTGTCTCTCGCCTTGACTGTACATTCTGTCAGGCTGATATTCTTTCATCTCTTGATGTTATCATCCCACTTGTATCGTTGTCTACCTCTTGTTCACTTGCCCTCAACCTTGCCTTCCAGTATGGGTATTATAAGAGTATCATGTCTTTTAACGTAGCCGAAATATTTCACTTACCTCCTCTTTATTTCTTTTATTAACTCTCTCTTCACGCCTAGTTTTTCTAGAACATCTGCATTAGATTGTTTTTGTTTCCATGAAATACGACTTATTCGTCTTATAACCTCATCTCCAGGGCTTCTATTCGACTTTCTAGTTGCTTATTGAATATATGTAGCATTTGAAAATTCACATTTTTAATGTGTTATTAATGTCTCTAGATGTTAATACTGATTTAATGCCGTTGAATGCAGTTTTTGACCATTCCTGTTCTCTTTTTCATTTCTATTTCACATCTGCCAGTGTGAGAGAGTGCGACAAGAGGCACGGCAGCGCAGTCCTGAAAGGGAAGGATGAGACGCAAGAGGATGTCAGAAGGGTCGAACCCCACAGTGAAGAAGTCCAGAGTTCTTCTGCTAACAATGCTCAAGCCGCTGTCACCTGTGACACTCCCGAGGAACCTTCCGAAACCAGGGTGAAGATCAGGAAGGATGAGTGGGCGCTATTAGACGTTATGTTATCCCATTCTTTAGAAGAAGAACTCAAGCACGAATCCCTAGAGGAGCAGTTGACAAAGTTCGGAGAGATAATCTACCGCCACTCTACCGCAAACTGATTCAGTTTGGTTGCAGCAGCGAGGGGAAGGTAGCAGCTCTGCAGCAAAAGACCAGGCGGCAGAAACTGATGGAGGCAGTGAGGCAAGAGAAGAATACGGCTCGAAAACGGTGGAAAAAGGCAGAAGAACATCAGAAAGAGGGCTTGCGCCAGGTGTGGCAACACCTGAAAGCCAAGCACAATGCCCTATCCCCAGCCGAAAGGTTCTGCAGAAACTGGTGGAAAACCGGGAAGGAACGGGAGAGGTTCTTCCGGGAACCATACAAGTTTGCACGGGACTTGTTCGAGCAGCCGCGGTTCGGTGTCCTCGATGTCAGCAGAGAAGAGCTGGAGAACCAACTCGTGACGACGTACTCCGATGCCCAGCGGAACGTCCCACTGGGAGAGAATGAGGGGCTTAAAAGGCCGGCAGAATCCAACGGTGGAGTTCAATGCCAGGCCGCCGATGTGGAGCGAGGTGGTTGCGGTGGTGAAAAAAGCATGAGGTAAGTCAGCGCCAGGTCCCAACGGTGTGCCTTACACAGTCTACAAAAGTTGTCCGAAAGTCTTGTCAAAGTTACACCGGATATTGATGGCCTCGTGGAAACAGAAGCATGTGAGCACGGAGTGGAAGACCGCCAACGGAATCTACATTCCCAAAGAGCAAAACTCGACTGGTATTGGCCAGTTCAGACCGATCTCTCTTCTGAACGTTGACTGGAAAATATTCTTTTCGATCTTGGCTAGTCGGCTCACTAAGTACTTGATGAGGAACAAGTACATCGAGACAGCGGTTCAAAAAAAAAAGGGGGGGGGGGGGGCTACCCGGAGTTCCCGGTTGTCTCGAACACAGTACCATGGTCTGGAATGCTATCCAGAGAGCGAAGACGAGGAAGGAGGAACTCCGCGTGATATGGTTGGACCTGGCCAACGCCTATTGGTTAGTGCCCCACCAGCTGTTGTGGCATGCACTCAAGGCTTATCGTATGCCCGAAAACGTCAAGGAAATGCTGATGCAGTACTTCTCGGGCTTCTCTATTCGGTTCTCGACCAAAACGTTCACGACGAGATGGATCGACCTGCAAGTGGGTATTGCCATGGGATGTACGATTTCGCCGACACTATTTGTCATGGAAATGCAGGTCATATTGAATGCGGCATCCGGCTACGCACACGGTCCGAAACTCAGCGAAGAAGAACAACTCTTCTCCGCCGCTGAAGACCTTCATGGACGACACGACAACCTTGACACAGAGGGAGAGCGATGCTCGCAGCATCCTCCGCAGACTGGACGAGCTAGTTCGCTGGTCCAGGATGAGCTTTAAGTCTAAAAAGTCGAGAAGTCTATCGATCGTGAGGGACAATGTGGTGGAGTTGTGGTTCAGAGTGGCAGGACAAGCGATTCCCACGGTCACAGAGGAACCCGTGAAGAGTCTTGGTCATGTGTACGACACAAACCTGACGGACGGGAACGCGGTGGACGAGATACATGCAATGCTGACGAACTGTCTGGGTACCATCAACAAAACCAGAATGATAGGCAAATTCAAAATATGGTGCCTCCAATTCGTGCTCATCCCGAAACTGCTGTGGCCGCTGCTGATATACAATGTCGGCGTTTACGCAGTGAGCACGATGGAGACAAAGATAAGCAGGCATATACGAAAATTGCTTGGAGCACCAGCTTGCCTCACGACTGTCGCATTGTACTGCAAGCAAAGTAAGCTCGTCTCCCGTTCACGTCCCTCATGGAAGAGATTAAAGCCGGAAAAACCAGACTCGCGATGATGATGTGCAAGTCTCCAGACATAATGGTGAGATCCGCAGTTCCCGCCTTGAAAACGGGGAGGAAGTGGAAGGTCGTCAGCGAGATCGAGGCAGCCCAAGCCACACTCCAACTGAAGCAGGTAATGGGCCACACCCAGCAAGGCAGGCTGGGACTTGGATTCCAAGTGAAGGATAAGATGTGGTCCAAGGCGACGCCCAAAGAGCGCAGAGACCTGGTGGTCAAGCAGATCCGCAAGGGAGAGGACGATGAAAGAGTCCGAAAGGCTGCCCAGCAGGCGCATCAAGCACAGTGGATGTCATGGGAAGCGGTAGTGCAGAGATCGCTCAGCTGGAACGATATCTGGCACATGGCTCCACTGCGCTTAAGTTTCATCGCCCGATCCCTCTACGATGTCTTGCCATCAGCTGAAAACGTGGTCAAGTGGGAGAAAATCGAAGACCCGGTCTGACCCCTCTGTACGAAAGCGCAAATAATCAAGACAGCGGAGCACGTGCTGTCTGGCTGTAAGACGGCCCTGACCCAAGGTCGTTATACTTGGCGTCACAACAAAGTCCTGAATGAGTTGGCCGCCATAGTGGACGGGCCAGGATGAAAGCGAACAAAGAGGGGTACAGACCGAGGCCGATGGAGATTGCCTTTGTCCGGGCAGGGCTGAAAAAGGGTAAGCTGACGACTTGCCGCTTGCTACCATTTTCGACGGTGCGAGGGACTGGGACTTGACCATAGACCTGAAGGGCCATGGCAAATACCCTGAGGTGATCCGAAAGTTTGGGCTGCGACCAGACATCGTACTTAGCTCCTCGTCAGCCAAGCAGCTAACGCTGATTGAGCTGACTGTCCCGTACGAGAGCAATATTGAGGAGCAACACGCGTTCAAGGTGGCAAAGTATGATGGCATGGTCGCAAGCCTTAGACAGGAGGGTTACACAGTCAGGTTCTTCGCCGTTGAGATTGGCGCTAGGGGATGGTCTCAAACTCCGTGTTTGACATGCTGAAGCGAATGGGAATGAAGGGGCAGGCAAGAACTCGCGCCCAAAAACGACTGTGTGAGGCGGCCGAAAAGGCCTCGTGCTGGCTATGGAACCGCCGGAATCTAGAGTGGAATGAGTCTCGAAACTAGTGTGGTTAGAAGCTGACAACTGCAGAACCAAACAATCTCTCAACCAAGACCACGAACTGTTAACTGTCTCGTGTCAGCTCTTTGGCCTTTCCTCCGAGCGTGAAAGGTGATTCCGAGCGCAGTCTAACTGTATAAATGTCGGCTGAAGTCTTACCTCCATAGCGATGGTCGAAAGCCGCACTCAGTCGGGAAAACAGTCGCACTCAGAGCAGAAGAAAGAAGACAAAGTCTCGATAAGCGCTCACTCTCTCTCGATGAATAGTGCGCCTGCAGTCAGTAGTAAGCTGGTATAGCTTTTCGGTCAGTCCTGCTGGCGTAGCTTGAAAGCTCGTCGGTAGGCGTCCAGTGGTGCGTGAATAGTCCGTCTGTCCGATATATATTTGGTCGGTCCCGCCAGTAGTCATAAGTGAACGTAAAGGGAGATCCGGCTCCCTGAGTGCGGCGCCGTGAATGGGGTACGGAGAACGGTGACAACTGGAGGGGACGAGGCCATGGCGGGGGAGGAGGCTGAATCCCCACGACCACGTATACTTAAGGGGCGAGTACAGGCTGCACGGACTTTCCCCACTGGAAGAGGAAAGGCCTGAGAGTGGACAAGGTGTATCAGCTAAGGGAAAGCGTAACATCTAACAATCAGGGATAACTAAAATGTGACCGAACGTCTCCACGGCAGGGCACAGACGCCCGGGAGTCATGACTCGGACGGGACCGCCCCTAGAAAGTATTAAGAAATTAATGTGTCCGAAATACTTGGGGAAGGGGTTTTTCCTTCTGATGATCAGAAGCCCCCTGCCGTGATTGCGCCGCGTCGGAGTTTTTACTACTATATGTCCAAGATAGGACAACATTGTTACTTATTCTAGTATCGCCCCGTTTACTGTGGTGTTCATTGATGACCTTTCCTTTCTATTGCTAATTATCATAGTTTTTGTTTTTATGGATGTTAATATCTAAGCCACATTCTGCACTGTGCCTGTTTACTTGTTCCACTAGATTATGTAACTCTTGCCCACTTTCTGCTAGTAACACGGTATCATCAGCATACCTCAGATTGTTTATGATTCTCCCATTGATGTTAAGTCCAGGCATTTCAACGAGTTTAAACATTCTTTCTGTGCATAGGTTGAAGAGGCATGGGAACAGTACACATCCCTGCCGCACTCCTCTCTCTATCTCTAAGGGCGACTATCTCAGTCGGTGATGAATAGTTATTTCCGCATCTTATAGACGCCACTTGTTCCCAGTTCAAGTTACTAATAAGTCTGATGTCCTTTCCGTCTACTCTTATATCTTGAAGGCACGTAATTAGTCGTTCATGTTGTACTCTATCAAACGCTTTCTTGTTGTCTATAAAACAAACATATACTTTATTTTTTGAAATTCTATATATTTTTCAATTCATTCAGTAGCATGTCCTTTGCAGAACCTCGCTCCCATAACAACCTTCCGGAAAACTTCTCGATCACAAGCAAGATGTCCCGCGTCTGATACACCCATCTGGAGATCATCCGCCACATCCTGCACCCATCTTCTCTTTGGCCTTCCTCTTCCTCTCTTCACAGGCATATACCCTTCCATTAATGTTCTCTCCAAACTTTCGTGACGTTTCAAGTAACCAAAATACTTCAATTTTCTTTGTTTTATCGTCTTTAATAGCCATCCCTCCTCAATATTCAACTCTTGAAGTATGGATGCATTTGTTCTTTTCTTTACCCAAGATATTCTTAGAACTCGTCTATAACATTTATATTCAAAGGCGTTTATGCGCTGTTCAGCTTGTTTAGTAAGTGTCCATGTCTCACAGGCGTATGTTGCAATGGGAAAGATGCATGCTCTTAAAAATCTAATTTTTGTAGTTCTGTCTGTCCCACTCCATAATTTATTCATCTGTTTTAGTCTTTGAAGAGCAATGGATAGTCGCCGTTTAATTTCTTTCATTGTGTCACCGTTATTGGTAATCAATGACCCAAGATATTCAAAATTTTCCACCACCTCCAATTTTCCCCCATTAATGTATATTTCTTTCTCCATAGTAGTTTTATCTGTATGCATTATCTTTGTTTTTGCTAAGTTAAGATATAAGTTGTGATTTTCACTATTCAATTGGGTTGAGGCTATTAGGTTTTCTATGCCATTCTGTGTTGTGGATAGTAATACTGTATCATCAGCATATCGAATCTCTGGTATGTCATGACCGCCGATATTTAGGGCATCATATAGCTCCCTGTTTATATCATCTCTTACATTTCTCATTATATTTTCGGCGTACAGGTTAAACAAATAGGGTGATAGCACGCAGCCCTGACGGACTCCTTGCTTGATGTCAAACCAATCTGATGTCTCGCCATCTATTCTAACTGCTGCTTGTTGGTCTAGATATAGCATTTTTATGAGATGTACTACATGTGATGGAAAGCCCATATTCCTCATGATTTCCCAAAGTTTCTGATGTTGTACACAGTCAAATGCCTTTGAATAATCCACAAAACATGAGAATATGTTTACATTAAATTCTCTGCACTTCTCTATTATTAAACGCATGTTGAATATGTGATCTCTTGTTCCTCTTCCTTGTCTAAATCCAGCTTGAACCACGTTAATCTCTTCTTCCATTTTCTTACTAAGTCTTCGCATTATGACTTTTCAGTAGAATTTTACTTGCATGACTGATCAGGGCAACAGTTCTATAGTTGGTGCATAATTTCAGGTTGCCCTTTTTTGGTATTGGAATGAAGATAGTTCTCTTCCAATCTTTTGGCCATATAGCATATTTCCAAATCTTTGTACATAATGCATGATATATGTGTATGCTTTCTTCTCCTCCCGCTTTAATTAGTTCAGCTGGTATCTCATCACATCCAGGTGATTTACAATTCTTCAGGTCCTTTATAGCCCAAGCAATTTCATCTAATGAGGGTTCAGGTTCTGTCTCTACTGTCATTGGCTCATGTATCTCATTCATATCCTCACTGTCACTCATATCATACATTCCACTGCAGTACTCCTGCCATCTTTCTAGAATTTGTCTAGATTCTGTTAAGGTATTTCCCATCTTGTCACAGATAACATTCAATTGAGGTTGAACATTTCTTGTCAATAACTTCATTTCTTTGAACATTTCATAATCTCTTCCAGCCTTATGATATTGCTCTATTCTGGTACAGCAATCTTGTATATATTGATTTTTGTCCTTTCTTGTGTTCTTTCTTATTTCTCGAGTTAAAGATTTATACTTCATCCTGCTGTTATCGGATTCATCTCCTTTCTGTTTCAGCTCCCTTCGTTGTTTTATTAATTCTAACGTGTCTAATGTAATCCATGGCTTAAGTTGCTTTTTCTTGGTCGGAATTAGATCTTTGGCTGCAGTTATCAAGATATCTCTAGCTTGTACTGCCAGTTCATCAGGTGTCATTTCTTCTTGTACAGACATCAAGACCCCAAAGCGATTCCTAACTTCTATGTTGTATGCGTCTGGTATTTTTGTGAGATCAAAACGAAGTGGCCTTGGTCCTCGGGTAAGCTTTTTGAGTTTTAATTTCAGATCTGCTTCTAATAACTGATGATCTGTATCACAGTCTGCACTTCGTAGGGTTTTTGCAGATGTTATGCTTGATCTCCATCTTCTATGTATTAAAATATAATCTATCTGATTTTTGGTAAAACTGTCTGGAGACTTCCATGTGAAGAGTCTTCTTGGATGTTGTTTAAAAAGTGTGTTGGCTATCGTTAACTCATTTTCTGTGCAAAATTCAATTAATTTGTCACCTGCATCATTTCTATTTCCTAATCCAAATTTTCCTAAAACGTGTCTCTCATTTTCAGCTCTTCCTGCACCTACTTTTGCATTAAAATCTCCCATTATTATTGCTATATCATTATGACCAATCTTATTTAATGTGTCTTGTAGTGTGTTGTAAAAATCTTCAATTTCGTCCTCCTCTGCTGTTGAAGTAGGTGCATATATCTGTATGAGAGTTGTGTTTTTTGGACGGCCTTTAAGTCTAATAGTGAGGATTCTATCACTAACTGGATTATATCCCATTAAAGCTTTTGCAGTTGTCTTATCTAAACAAAATGCCACTCCACTCTGGCCTCCGACATCTCTACCAGAATAAATGAAAATACTTCCATTTTCAGTTGTAAAATGTCCCTTGCCGCTCCAGCGATGTTCACTAATTCCTAAAATTTGAATGTTTAACCTCTCAATCTCATCACACACTACTTTAAGCTTTCCCTCATACAAACTTCTCACATTCCACGTTGCCATTCTCACTCTGTTTCTTAGTCTGACACAGGGGATTTCTTTGGTAACACTGTCAGGATTAACTCCGTCATCACGATTACTAGTACTGGTCCCTGCGTCACACTCTTCCCCAGTGTTATCTGATCTGCCTGGCCTGGGGGTCTCGCCACCAGATCTCTTTCTTATTATGTTTTCTTTCATGGTTGTTATGGTTTCTTGGCAAGTTTTGCAGAAGGTAGTTTGCCATTGCTTTCCTTCTGGGCAGTGACTGTACTAGTCGGTGGCCATAGCCATTGTCTCTACTGATGAGATCATCTGCCTATCGCCGCAGAGTGCAAGACCATAACCAACAACAATCTGTCGGCTGCTCTCACATTCCATCCACCACCTGCTTCCATGGCTTCACGTAACCCTGATCGGAGGCTAAACGGGCACTCCACCTTGCTCAAGGGTGTCCCGTAGACTAACGGAGGAAAGGAGGCGTCTTACATCTCCTTTGATAGGGGATACCCGTACCCCGCTAACCGGATTTTTTAATTAACAGCCTCAAATAGATAATTGCTTCTCTGGTGCCGCTGTTTTTGCTGAACCCAAATTGTTCTTCAGCTACTTCCTCTCCTTTTTTATGTTGGATTCTTTCTTGTATAATCTGAGTAATATCTTAGTTATGAAACAGAGGTGAAAATAGGAGCTAGAACCACTTATTTCTGCTACGGTGATGTGAGGAGAATAGGGAAAACCCTGACTGCATAAGGCCAAAGAAGAAAATGAACAAAGAGAGAGAACCCCTTACTGCCTTCGGTTAACAGGAATAGTAAAGAAATAAGTTAAGAAAATCCAGGAATGAGCCGACAGGGAATCAGACAAATTTTCTCCCGATTTCAGACAAAGAATTACTCCGAGGAAAAACAACAATGATTATATAACTTAGTGTCTGCCAACTAAACGACAAGTAAGAATAACACAAGTATCATTTTGTTTATTAAACTTCTAAAAGCAACAATAATAGCAGACATGCAGCATCAACAATATCTCAAAGGTTATGCAGGGGTGTGCAGAAGACAATAAACTAACAGAGCAGCAACCAGGCAGGCCTTCAGCTAAGAAGTTAGAATCCAGTAAAACCAAACAGCATAAATTCTAATTACAGCGAAAAAATCCTAAGCATAGGCAAAAACCTCAAGTACAGTGAAAAACATCTAAGTTCAGCAAAAACCTTAAGTGCAGCAAAAAAAATAAAATAAATAAACAACAACATAAATATAGCAGGAGAAAAAAAAACAACAAAACAAAAACAAAACCATAAGTATTGTAAAAAAAGTCCAGCAAAAAAGCTCCTAGTCCAGCAAAAACCCAGGAACATCTAAAATCTTAAAACTAAAGTTCTGGCTTTTCCTGTAGATAAATAAAAACAAACACAATACTATTACGCAATGACAAGTCAAACATCTCAACATGATGACTCAACAAGACAAACACCAAGATTGATTCTTTCTACGTAAGACAGACAACACTCTTGTACTTGTGACGATTAGACGCAATAAGATATGACATCTTGACATATAATTACATTCACCAACATCAGACATCACAAGCAGACACAACATCCCAACACTGATTCTTTCTACATAAGACAAACACGCTGGTACTTGTAACGATTAGACACAACAAGATACATCTTGATACTTATTGATTAGATTCACCTACACCAGACATCACAGCAAACACAACATCTCAACACTGATTTGGTTAACGTACATCAGACATTACAAGCAAAATCATCTCAGCACCGATTCTGTTAACACACATCAGAATGACATCTTTGTGCTGGTAAATTAGGCTAACATTCCTACTTACCAAAATGGCTACATTTACCAAGGAACCCATAATAAGCTCACTGTATACACATTGCAGAATAGTTTATGCACTAATTTGTGCCAAGTCACTGATAACACGGTGTAACACAGTGTTCCCTTTAGATTTCTCGCTTAGTTCTTGCTTGTGTCAACTCTACTCAGAACACATGTTCACAGCTGTAGAACACTATCAACGTTCAGTCCATGATATCGCCACAACCAAACACCACCTACCATATCCCTTGTCTAATACTCTACCTACTGTTACGCACACCGGCAACTGTTCTTCTAACATATCGTACTCTGTTCCCTACTATAAAACATATATTGACAGGTTGTTCTTCTGTGTTCCACATCTGCTAGTACGATTTACTTCTATGCTAATACCAGCTTCAAATACGCATGGCCCTGTGCCCTTCGTTCATTTGCAGTTGCCAAGGTTTCATTATGATTACTGATACGCGTACTAAACGTACATTATTTCCTACGTTCCCCAGCTGTCAGTCCATGGAGTCCAATACATTCCTTCCTTCCCAGCAAGGGCATCATAAGACAATGTTCAGCCCACAGATAACAAATGCCCCTATCAGAGCATCCGCATTGTCATTCCCTCCATTTGTACTACTGCTATTCTGAGGCAGGAAACATATCTAACTATGAAAAGCAAAGGACACTCATACAGAGTGGAATTACAATATTTGTAGAGTGTGAAAATGCAACACTTGCCCATTGGAGTGTTACAACACTCACAGAAAATTAAAGATAAAAATGTAGTACACAGGAAATCAATTGGAGACATCTTTGAGGCCACTAAGACAGTTCATAAATAAACACACATAGTATCAAGTGAAACCTGTTGGTTATATCCCATAACCATACCACTACCATAAAAAATAGTCTTATCCTAATCAGACATTACTTGTAAAGTAAAACTCCCCAAAAATGTATGTCATCGGATATCAACAAGAATAATGGTCATATGCAAATACAAGCTAAACTTTACATTGGTACTAGTCATCATTAATGACTAAACTAATATCAGCAGTGTTATAAAATTATAATGACATCAGTGGGGAGACAGTCTCCCGCCACCTTTGTGCCAACAATGTTACATGAACAATAATTTAAAAAATGAATAATTTCCCCTCTTTAACTGTTGTCGTTTCGACAACTGGAGCTTATGCCCCTGGTACATTTAGCGAACAAGTAGTTTTCTTCAGACTTCTATGCTCTGACAATTCCCTAGCCAGAGAACACAACCTTCAGCAAAAAAATAACCTCCCCTGTCACCTTTGGGGACATTGCCCTCAAAACATGGACTGCTGGTCACATCCCTAAACAAGTACCATTATTAAAAAAAAAATATAGTCTTGTCCTATACAGATATCATTCATAATGTGAAACAGTGTACACATACATCCCCGGCATCAATGAGTTCCAAATAACATTAATCTCACATAAGTATAAGTCATCCTAATACTGTTGCAAGTTGCTAATAAATTAACATCAGTGAGGATAAATAGCTCCTCTGCTGCCTGAACAATCATTTAAAACATGAATACAACCCTCACTTCTTATAGTAAAAATAATTCCATACACATAAAAGCTACATGAACAATAAATCAGTAACCTTTATATTGGCTAACGCTTGCCCCACCTCTAGGCATTTATAACAAAACGTAATTAAAAATATCAGTTGTCTCTTCTGAGACGATTCCTTCTGATCGCCTCACGCTCAAGTCTCCTGGTTCAAACATGTACCAGTAATTTCTTGGTAGTCTATCTCGTGGTTCCTCAACCTCTCCCACAACAGGCTATTCTGGTAGTCTTATTGTCGTCTGCGGTACGTCAATTACAGCATCTCCCTCACACAATTTTAATTCGTGTCCTACTGCCTTAATGTCAGGTCCATTCTCTCCCACTCTTCTAACAACATATGGGCCTCCTGATGCTTTTGGAATTTGTACCACTGTATATTTGTCTACAGACCACTAGTCTTTAAACTTGCATCTCTCTGTATAGTTAACTCTCTTCCTAACTACTTCTCCTAGGGTTAGCAGTTTAGGAGATGATGTCTTGTTAAATATATCTTTCCTTACAGCAGTTAACTTTCTTAAATGCTCACCTGCTCCAACATGCGCTTTACGTAGACAGGAAAGATGACCAGTCACCCAATTCTCAACATTCGGTTCCCCATCATAAAAATCACTATCATCACTAGCATCTAGCATGAAATCTACTGGCAATTTGAGTTCTCTTCCAAACACCAAGAAGTAAGGGGAATACCATGTGGACGAGTAAGGTGTAGAGTTATAAACTAACAAAACTTCCACTAGATGTTCAGACCATTTTCTTTTCTAGTTCGCCTCTAGTGGCCTAATAAAATCATGTAGGGTCCTTTTAAATCTCTCGCACTGACCTTCCCTTTGCATTCAACTCGTGGTGCGGTTCATTTGAATCCCGTATACCCTAAAAATTCTGCAATCACAGCCGATTCATAATTCCTACAGTGATCTGAATGAAGCCTATAGGGTACACCTAAATACAAACACCATTTCTCCACAAATACTTTCGCAACTTTCGAGGCCTTCTGATCCTTTGTGGGGACAGCAACTGTAAATTTAGTACACACGTCTGTAATGATCAACACATTTTCATAGCCCCGGATATCCTTCTCCAACATACTAAAATCCATGGTCACCACCTCAAAAGGCCTACATGCTAATAAATGACCCGAAGAACCCTGCAGTTCAATATGGGGTGGCTTAGCAATATTACACCCCTGGCATCTTTAGCAAAACAGTTGGCAGAGGACCTTAATTTATCTATTAGTTGAAGGCCTTGGTGAAGTGAACACGGCCTCCATGGAATTCCACAGAGTTCGGATAGACAATTAGTTAATTGTTAGTTGGGCGTTTGTTTTGTGGTGGCCTTTTCCTATGTACGGTTGGAACTTTGTGTCAGAGGACATTATGGAGATTGCGCCCGGTGAACATTGTACAGGCCTACGATCAGGGGAACAATAGGGCTATGTGATCCGCCCATCAAGGAATTACCCTACTAAATGGACATTAGTTTAGTCATTGGCCAGAGATAACATGATGACCTGTATTCTTTCTATTCCTATATAAGGTGTACGATAACACATGATTCCATGTTTTTATTTTTTAACTATATGAATTATTCCTTTTGGGGCACATGTATTTCTTTGGCTGCCTTTTATTTTCAGACATGCCTGGCTGTCATGCCCACATGACTCAGGGTAATCCAATTACATGATGTGTTTTATGGTGATTTTCTCACTTTGACAATGGTTATCGTCATTTTTTAAACGGATGCCTGTGTGTAAATGTTTATTATTTTTGGGGTCCCTATGTATCGTACTCATTGAACTAGGCGTTGATTTCAATGTCAGAATTGCTTGTGGATGATTTGATACGGTATATTACTGGTGTTGGAGACTATATTAATTTTAGTCAAATAACAGGGGAAGAATGATGGAACATTTTACCGAGAGATATAATCACTATTTACCAGGATTTAGGTTTTGTCTTGGTCGTTGGTCCGCCCAACCTCTTGGGGGTGGGATATGAAACCGCTCAGCGTGGCTATTAAACATGATGACGCGGATGTGATGTAATCTCCAAACTTGTTGCCTGGCTGGGTCACCGCTGGTTATCGGCCTGGCCAAATTAGCGCACTATTTGCCAGCAGTCAGATCTGCTGCGGCCCCTGTGCTGAGGCCAGATCGGCCGCAAGCCCATAAGGGGGAATACAATTGTCCTCCTCACAACCATAACCACTCAGGAACGTATATGAGTGGCAAGCGTCGACCAGGCTGTGTCACAGATATTAATTCGGGTGCATAAACCTGTGAAGAAGCGAAACAAATGAAGAGAATTCGCAGAATATGGCCTTACAGAGACACCCTGCCATGACACTGGTACACGATTTTTGAGAATGTGACTCCTCAATTAAAGTTATGAGGGAATATTCCTGGATTTTTCCTTACTCCCATTTTTCTCTCCCCCCCCCCCCCAATCTTATCCAATAGTCAAGCTTTCCATACCTTAGTTTATGCCTGTGCGGTTAGAGTTGCAGGTTTTCTTTTTCTCTTGACTGGTTGGTTGTTTTCCCACCAATGTTTGTGCCTATGATCATGATTGTAATTATATTTTTGGCTAGGTTGCTGAGTTTTCCTTGCGCTAGCCCAGTTAGCTTGTGGATATGAGTGTCCCAGGAGGGTACTGAGGGTACCCATAGATTCGGGTGAACATGGCTGAGTCTCCTCATCGACCAGATCACTCCACTGTTAGTAATGCCAGACAGCAGTTATCATTACTGGTGGAATTTTTAGTTCCATTACTGTACGCGCTAACCAACGCTTATTGTGGTGGGGTCAATAGAAAGTCCATCTTTATTATCATAATTGTTAGCCCTGAAATTCCTATGTTATGTTCTTATGATCTGTTGGGTGGGTACTACTCGGTCATGCGACCATGGATATTAGGTAGCAGTGATTCTAACTGTGGGAACATAGGTTTCCCATTACTGTAATTACATCAATCATGTGTTGTACCTAGGTGTCCATTTATCTTCAGATCATGAGGCTCATCCAATGAAGATGTCATTGCAGTTGTTAATGATGTGTTATGTTAAGTCTTTATTGTTCAAGTGATGTTAGTCATTCTTTTCGTTAAGGCTGGTCTAGCCCACCTCAGGGATCCATTGTCTGGAATTGCATTGAGGCATAGTTCCCCGCTAGTCCTGAATTTCTTCTGATGTCTTAAACGTTTCTTTCTTGTTAACCGTGGAGATGGGATGAGGTTCTCTTCGTCATTAAAAAAAATTCTTCTCCGTTTCTATGCCCGTGAGCAGTCAGCGATGTGCTATTATCTCTATCATTTCTGTGCGGTTACAGTTATGTGGCTCAATAAGCTAATAGTTCTGTAATCCTCACAATCAACAGCTCGGGCTTCTTTGGTGGTGTCATGAAAATGGATGTTTTCAAGTCCTTGGGGATGTACCCTGTATTACATATAATCACTTCATAATTCTGTGATAGTATCAATGCCAAAGCTGGATAAGGATTTTAATATCTATGTTGTGTTCTTGTCAGGACCTGCAGCCTTTCCTTTTGTCATCCTTTTAATAGCCTTTTCTACTTCAGCCTTTTATATTTGGTCCATCTTGAGTAGTATACAATGTTGGCCTATTGACCCTGTTGTCCCAGAATAAATCTTCTGTGTACTCTGTCCATCTTTTTGATTATGTCAGTGTTATTAATTAAAATTTCTCAATTTTTTTTTTTCGATACAACCATTTCCTGTTATATTAATTTTTTCTTTGTCGTCAGACAACAGACACACAAACAACAAACACAAAAACAACAGACACACAAACAACAGACACCCAAACAACAGTAACACGAACAACAGACACACAAAAAACAGAACACAAACAACAAACACACAAAGAACAGACACCAAAAACAGACACACCACAACAAAAAAAACCCCAAACAAAAAGACACACAAACAACAGACAAAAAACAAACAACACACACACAAACAACAAAACCCCCAAAACAAGAGACACAAAAAAAACAACAACAAAAACAAACAACAGACACACAAACAACAACACACAAACAAAGACAACAAACAACAGACACACAAAAAAAAACAAACACACAAACAAAGAACACAAACAACAAACACACAAACAACAGGCCACACAAAAAAACAGGCACACAAACAAAAGACACACAAACAACCAAACACACAAACAAGAGACACACAAACAACAGGCACACAGATAACCGACATAGAAGCATCAAGCACACAAACAGAAACAAAAACAAACAACAAACACACTAACAACAAACAACCCCAAATAACAAACACACAAACAACAACACACAAACAATAGACACAAGATAACCGACACGAAACAACAGGCACACAAACAACAGGCACACAAACAACAGGCACACAAACAACAAAAACAAAAACAAACAACAAGACACACAAACAACAGGACAAAAAACAAAATAGCTCTCACAAAAACTCTCTAAGCCTATAAAGGTGAACTTTTCTCAAATTCCTTGCATTTATTATCTGACAATTAAGTTCACAACGAATACCCTAGAGCGTTATTGTTGTTGACAAACAGTTGACATAGAAATATAACGAATTGCATAATCATCGTAGTATTTTAAAAACGTCTCTACAAATCTCCTAGTATTGATTTTTTAAAAAATACAATGTCCTAATAATTACTGCTAGACTGAACAAAGGGATTAGTACCCATTCAGTCAGAGAACAAAAGACGAACACGTCAGCCTCCACCACGGGGAGGGAAATTTTATCCCTAAAACACCAATCTCTCAGCCTAGGTTTGTGAATATGCATTATTAATGTGAAATCATGTCTTTTGATAAGGTACATATATCATTGTGTTAAATAAGAATTGTTAGAATTTGATAAATCAACGATTCTTGTAAACAAGAGCTTAATTGATTGCCGCCACTAAGCAACCATGTCTTACCTCGATGTCAATGTTCCTATTATATACAGTTTCAAATTTCCCATGTTTGAATAACTTCTATGCATTGTGAAACTATATTACTATCAATGCCTATAAACCTGTAAATATGATATGGTGAAGAGTAGGAAACTCTTAAGGACATTTCTAGAACTTTTCTCCATGCGGAAGGGAAAAATATTATTAACGCATCTTATGAACCAGTTCATGTTAGAGAAGTCGTTTTGCTAACTGTAATCTGTAACTTGAGCTATCGTGTCATTTCGGTTTCAACCTTCTTGTTTACATATTAGTAAACCCCACAATATGTGTGATGGAATGTAATTCTTTCATAAATATGCTAGAGAAATGCCATGTGGGATGAATATAATCTAAAAAAAAGAAAGAAAGAAAACCAAAAAACTGGCAGGACTGCCTTCAGTCCACAATGCATCATAGTGGTAGGCCCTGGAATAATATTTGGTAGAAATTGCCACAACGTTCAGAATACTTACCATGCCGAAAGTTATTCCCTAGTCAGAATACGTTTTATGCTACTAGCAATTGGGGAGATATATAACAGCGGTTTACTAACCCCATGTCTATAGGGAGTGGGGAAGAAAATATCTAATCTGGTCTTATGGTTTGAAGAATGAGAGAAAATCTCAAGAATGGCCCCGGCATTATGAATATGATTATTATCCATAAAAGAAAGAGATTATATGTTATTTTTTCTATGTTGAGAATTATGTAATCTACTCAAGATTGTATTTTATTACTGGAAAATTCATGTTAATTTACCCCAGTGGAGACATGGATGATGATATGAGTTCAGAAGCCTTGTGTATGTC